>OMOT01031133.1:0-11419 GCA_900312575.1 Acanthochaenus luetkenii | reverse complement strand
CTCTCTCTCTCTCTCTCTCTCTCTCTCTCTCTCTCTCTCTCTCTCTCTCTCTCTCTCTCTCTCTCATAGATCCCTCAGGTGAGCTATGCCTCCACAGCTCCAGAGCTGAGTGATAACACCCGCTATGACTTCTTCTCCCGGGTGGTGCCCCCAGACACCTACCAGGCCCAGGCCATGGTGGACATTGTCAAAGCCATGCGCTGGAACTATGTCTCCACTGTAGCTTCAGAGGGAAACTACGGAGAAAGCGGTGTTGACGCTTTTATCCAGAAGTCCCGAGAGGACGGTGAGTCTTGAAACATTTCCACGAGCATCCTAGAGTTTCTTTAGTCTAATGTGAAAAGGGTTCTCACAACGTATCTGCCTCTCGTGTTATGAGCCATTGCAAGTGATCCTCTGTGATCACACATATGAACATCCTGCAGTATATCATAACGAATATGACAAGTGCTTTATGTATTTCAAATGTAAAGCAATTCAATCTCTCTAATATGTATTTATAAAAAATATCCAATATGCAATCGTATTATGTAAACATAGACAGAGCCCATATTCAAAACTGATTTTTAGAGATCCAATGATTCCCTTCATTATTATGCATTACATTGACCTTGTTTTAGAAAGCATCACAGATCGTCTGTTGCTAAAGGATCCATCCAAGATACAGCGTAATCTTGGAATGCAAACATTCCCATAGTTGATTGAATGGCACTTGACACATTATGTGTATATGACCATGAATGAATACCATGAATATTATTTTTATTTTTTTAATCAGCTTCGCAAATAAAGCTGGAACACTCTTTATAGCCAGTAGCTATTTAGAGTATGGGATTATTCCATTGGTATAGTGGCTCTCAAGGCAGCACATTTACACCTCTGAAAGCCTGAAGTGTTGAAATGAATGAAATAATACTCACCATTTTATTTAAACAAATCTCTTGATCTTATGGCTGATGCTTGTGTTGGTACATTGCTGACTTTAGGTTTATCTCACCTGGTTACATATGTATATTATTACCACTACTCTGTATGCATAATAATGGATAAAATATTTTCCCGCTAAAGAAACTACACCAAACACTTGAAGATGAATAGGGATTCTCTCCCATCTCTCTGAAACTAAGGTTAGATTGTTCTTCCATTGCTCTATGCCTTCGGGATACAGAAAAAGCAAGACATTATTCATTCTACTTATTTCTGCTTGTTGGCTAAGAGCTATGGGCTATTCATCTCTGTCTTCCCAAGCTTAACCTGCCTTTGATTGATGAGTTGTTGGCAGCTTAATCTTGAACTACAATAGGTAGATAGTAGTTTGTATTGTAAGGCAAATTAATAATGAAAATATTGGAAAGTTAAGTAGGTCACTGCTGAACGAATGTGGATGAATTAATGACTAAATGGAAAATGGGAATTCACTCCATTCATACTGCATATTTTAAATTGCTTGTTTACTTCACCCTTGTGCACAAATTACTACATATCCACATACACACATGCCTGTTTACAAGTGAATGTATGTGTGGGTGTGTGTGTGTGTGTGTGTGTGCGTGTGTGTGTGTGGGGGTGTGTGTGGGGGTGGGGGGTAAAGGGTATGGATATGGATTGGATAGTGTTTCCATCTTCCTATAATAATGCCATGGAACTGTGAAATTATTATAACAAATTGTGCAGAGCAAGATCATCCACTTTGCCTCATAACTGACAGTGTAGTTTAGAGATGGAAATATTTACTGTAATTTCAGTTTTTTTAAACTGCTGCTGGGTATAATTAGAGCTGAAATCTGCATTCCTTCCCTGAAATCTGAGTTTGCATAAAGCTCCTAGCCCTTATCTCCAGGGAATATTTTCAGCATCTACAAGTACATAGATGAGGAAATGAGGGAATTGAATTTGGGTTTCAAAGATTGAGAGGAAGACAGTATGAATGAGTGGCAGAAGAGCAAGCCTGGAACAACAGAGTGGGTTGGCATCGTACAGTGTTGGGAACACAGTTAGCCCAGCGCAGAAAGCTGCCTGCACATGCTCAGTCTGACCCCTGACCTCTGCTGAAGCAGAACGTAATCACTACCGACATGTCCAGTGCTTTCTGTGCCACTGCATCCCTATTTTTCCTGCCAGCTCTAAGCTGCTGCCCATCATCAGTTGTCCTGGAGAGACACCAGCGGCAGATTAGTCCCGCAGAGCCCCCTAGTCTTTCCAGCTGAGCTGGAGAACAGTCCATACGAAGGGAACTCGACACACAGCAATTTAAAGGGGTGGGTGGGCTTGCAGGTTACATGTGGAAGGATCTTGCAGAAAGTGAATTTCAAATGGATCCCTGATGAATTGAGATGGAGAACATTCCAAGAGCTACAGTCATTGGTACTGCTTTGATGAAAATTTAGCAATAAAAACAACTCTAATATTATTATTAGTAGTAGTAATAGTAGTCATAGTAGCAGTAGTAGTATTGTATGCATGTACAAGGCAGAAAGACTGAGTATGTGCGATATTGTAATTAAATACATGTCTGGACTGGACTCTGAGCTCTGAACATGGGTAGTGTTCTAGGTTCATGAATTCTGCACCATTAAGTGTAATAAAGCACTGTGACACCGAATAGAGGCGTACAACTTCAGGGCCGCTGGTCTAACATCACTCTGTGGAAGCTCACAGCTATGATTAGTATTCCTATAGATTTCCTGTATTTGATGGAAATTGTCTGAAGCCGGATGTCACCAAGTCTAAGATGAAGAAAACAAGAGAAAGATACACTTCATCCCCTTGCCACTTAACAAGAAGTACACTAGAGCAGGCTTCAAGTTTCAGATGTCTCGGCACGGAGATTGTCAAACATCTGTCTTTTTGACGACATTTGGACTGTGCTTTTCAAGAGCGAAAACAATGTATTATACCGCATTTGTTGAGGAAACTCAGGAGCTATGATAAAATAAATACCTTACAGCTTACAAATGTTACACCGTCACTTGATTTAACCTCCCGACAGTAAAAGACAGCTGTCTGGCAAGAACTGTCAACCACACAAGCAAAATCACCGGTTAGAGATTGACATTGCACTCTATTCACTGCTGTACATCAGTAAACAATCATTTAGATTTGTCGAGTAAAGTCGTCCCCTCCACAGCTCCTTTGAAACTAGAGACTGTAGATATTTGAAGTCCAGTTGCCAAGAAGGCTTGTTGCGAATTGTTTTTAACATACCTAGAGTGCTGTAACAATATTTTAATAGACCTATTTTCCATATGCTAAAGACAACACCCTGACAAGCACATTGCACATGATCGTTTTCTCTTGATTCACAGAACAAATTGTGAAAGTCTTGGAAAATACTGTATGTTTTCAGTGGTCTTGCCACCTTACTTGTTGCTATGAGGTGGATCCAAATAAAGGTCCAACTTCTGTATGATATTGAGCACTTGCTGTATTTCAGTCACAGGTAATCTGTATATATATATCTACAAGTGATAAATTGTACAATAAATTATGTGTTTGCAAACTCATATTTATATTTGTTGGCAGGCAATAACAATACATCAATTTAAAAAGCATTTTGTGACTTAATTTTCCATATTCCATGTCATTTTGAAATGTCTAATGGGTTATATTTTGCACAAATTATTACATATGATTCCCGCTTTAAATAAATGGGAAGCCAAGCAGGGAATTGGAATAGCCCAGTCAAACCAAATTGGATAGTCAGAAGGAGAAAGCTCTTGCTTATTCACCATTTTATCTTCATTGGAAGAGGAGATAAGAAGAGGAGATGTACAAACGTATGTGCGTCTACAGGCGCGGTTTAGCATCGTTCTCCTATTGGAAACAATTAACATCCGGTTTTCAATCTTCCGCATACCACCACATTGTGAATGCAGAATAAGAGTTAGGGAATCCCCCTACTTCAGATTTGTTTCCCCAGTTATGTATGTTATGCAGGATGGATCAGAAAGCTGATATCACCTATGTGTTATTGCACATCTGAAGGGGTTAAGTATGGACTTCCTGGACCTTTAGATTTCACTGTATTCCATACTATGCTGAACAGTGTGTGGCCTTCCATATGGACCTTTCCAATTGTTCATTGTATAAGTCCAATCAAAAGTCCCTGATGGATAAAGGCTTGAGTCCAATTATACAGCGTGATCACAAGAGACAAGGAATAAGACACTTTTCTGACCCTTGGTGGAATTCCTTTTTCCTTTTTCTTTCTGAAAAGCTGACCTGTTCTCTAGTGTCCTTATTAAAGACCGCCTGGTCCTCTGTAGCAATGGAGACTCTGTGCCATTTTATTATCTTGTGAAAAGAACCGTGTGATTTTTTTTCACTGCCATCAGTGAACACTGAACACCTTTCTACTTCCTTATGTAATCACATTCAGTGGGTTTGAAAGAGTTAGTAGATGACAAGCTTTAAAGAGAAAATGTTAGAACAATATTTTCTGCATAAGCCTTCATTTAATATAAAATCTAAAATGAAAAACATCAAAGATAATAATCCCTGTAATCATAATCTAATTATTATATTCTGTAGTGCAAATATCATATCTGTAATGCAATATTTTGTTTAATTTTCTTTTGTTTTTCGTTGTTGTTTTCCTTTTCCAGAGAAAGTTAATTAATCTGTTTTTTTTTTTAGATGACATTTGTAGCAGAGAGGAGGGCAAGGGTAGCAGACAGTGGCACAGGGATGACAGGGGGATTATGCAAATGTTAGCAATGAGGGATCCTTACTGTACCCTTTGTCATGAGAGAAATGTCAAGAGGAGGAATGATTTGAACACCCATTAACCACTAAAATATGAAGAATTCTGTCAAAAAACGTTTTCAGTAATACATTTTATTTTTTACATTATCTACATGCACATTATTAGGTTATAATGATATTATAATTTTAGAGACAAATCATTGTAGTCTGCATAACAATTTGATTTCATGTTCAAAACCTTATTCTGCCATGATAAAAAATAGATGATATAGAATAGACCAGTAATTCAACACATCTGGTATTGGCATTATGAAAATTGATAATTTGAATAGCATTATCTATATGTTGTCAAGTTGCTAAGCTAATTTTTGCTCCACTCTTATTGTAATTACACTTTGAGAAAGAAAGAAAGAAAGAAAGAAAGAAAGAAAGAAAGAAAGAAAGAAAGAAAGAAAGAAAGAAAGAAAGAAAGAAAGAAAGAAAGAAAGAAAGAAAGAAAGAAAGAAAGAAAGAAAGAAAGAAAAGAAAATCCACTAAGTCCTAGAGTGCATCTCCCCTTGGCTCAAAATCTCAAACACAGGAAATCCCGTTAAGGACTCTTGACAGCTGCTCCATCAGCTAGCCTCATTGATCATTGATGATTTCTGTGCAGGGCTTCTGAAGGTTAAAGGAGACATTAGGTGAATTTACTTTGACAGTGCATCCACCTATATGGCATTTACAGGTAGAGCAGCAAGCCTCTGGGAAAATTTAGTTTTAGTTTAATAGTTTATTTAAAATAGGGACAATGCATATTAATGAACATAAGTATCACATCATACATATGTAAACATCACGGATTGTAGCATTTCTGCTAATTTACATCCGTGGTTCCTTGGCAGGTCAAGAAACAACTAAAACAGGAATGTTACACCACATCACAATACAATTATCAGTAACAAATAGAAAGCAGTACATATAATATATACATTATATCCCCACATTACCATGTACATTACATTACATTATATAGACACAATACAATATATTAAAACAAAATGTGAAAAAACAGTTAAAGGATATACACATTTTAAGAGGATTGCATAGAGGTGATATAGTCAGTAAAAAAGAAATATCCAATATCACGGTAATCAAAACCCAGTTTATAATCACATAATTAGTGGCCATCGCTTTAGTAGATTAGTAAATGTTATAATTTAGATGTGGTCGCAGGTCTGATTTGATCTAAGCCACTTCCTCAGATGGCTCTTAAAATAAATACAACTAGAACCTTCTCAAACAGAGAGTGGTAACTTATTCCATAATGAAATACCTTTAACAGATAGGGCATTTTGGCTAAAAGAAGTTCGCCAGAAAGGCACAATCCCCTCTTTCGCTGGCCCTAGTGGTTCGAGTGGTGGAGTCTCTGACCGACCTCTGCCTAATGAACTCATTCAGTGGAGGTGGTGCCAGCCTATGCAGGACTTTGTAAATTAAGCATCCATTTTTTATTCATTTTTTAATATCTGAATTTAGCAGATTGCATTTCTCCACTATATTACAGTGGTGGTATGAGGAAGGTTTCTTGTCTAGTACTTTCAATGATTTTTTAAATAATTACTCTATAGATGTAAGAGTTGTTATGCCTGCATATGAGATAAAATCATTGAATGTAGGAACACCAGGGCAGCACTTTTCGTTAGGTCCAGTCTGGTTTGCCAAAAATTATGCAAGTTAAATTTGACAGTATTTACCACTTTTTTGATATGACTCTTAAAGGAGAGAGTAGAGTCCAATATGACACCAAGATATTTAGCTTTGTTTAGAAATGTAAGCTCTTCTCCGCTTAGAAATATTATAGTGGGGTGATCTTACTGGTAGTTTCGTGAACATCATGCATACAGTTTTAGAGTTAGAGTAAAGAACCAAACTCATGTCATCCAATCACCACAGTGCTAATTGGCTTGGCTAATAGCAGCAAACATTTGGACAATTTGTCACTACAATATTATCAAATCATTTTTAATATATTAAATAAAATAATGGGTTGAAGTTTTCACTTACAACCATTACATAGCCTGCAAAATGTGCAAAAACAATCAACAACTCAAACACCATTTCATACATGCAGTTAAACAATTAATACAACTTGTTCTTAGTATTAAGTTGAGACTTTCCTCATTTGTGTCATGCGTCCTTGGAAATATTTGAGCTAGTCCACTTTAAAGCCAGAAGCATTTAGACCACTATTTTGGCACAAAAAAGGGAGGTCATTTTTACATTAAGTTGAGGATGATTCATTACTGTGTCTTTGAGAAGCATTATGTCCAGAAAGGCTGGTCTGTGTCCCTTGAGGAGGATGGAGGCCCCACTCCTTGCAGCTGTCTAAATAAGAGGTAACATGAGGAAGAATGCTAGAGGCAATACTCAAGGTGAGGACAGTTTCCATAGATGAAGCCTTACAGGATGGATGAACCCTCCGGTAGTTGGATCCTGTGGCAACCAATTGTAATTGCACAGCAGGTTTCTGGGAGGAGGAAACCTGTTCTTTCCCATGAAGAGACCTCACTTCTCTGGTTGTCATTGGTGTATGTTTCAGCTGAAGAGTTTGTAGTAACAATGCATGCTTCAATTGATACTTGTTCAATTTATTATATTATACAGTATGTAAGCCTCTAGAAAGCTTGTTTCTCCAATATTTGCTGACAGTTGAAGCATGCATTTGGAGAAACGTCTCTATCAAGTGTAGACTCTCCGTATTGGCTTTTAAGGCATCCAAAGACACCACCGTATACATATCATTGTTGTGGAGTCAAATCCTCTTGGCGTCCTTACTGCAGAATTCAAAAGTATTCACACAGTTTTGAGACAGCAAAACATTTATGTCTCACATCTGTGGCATGTTATCTCTTAATAAAATGTTTGATTGCAAATAAGAGACCCTGCAGGAGTTTCCTTGCACTATTTCAAAATCTAAACTTTGAATGTAATAGGGGAAAATTCACAATTTACAGCAAATTTCAGTCCATGTGCACTATGTTTGCTTTGCTCAAAGCTAAAATTGAGATTTAATAGAGGGATGGCAATGATAGTAGATTGTGATAGGCAATTTACCATAGGTTTGTTCTTATATGATTTTTGATATAATGTTTACGCTAAGTCGTAGACTGATACTAAAGAAAATATTGATATGGTACGGCACCTCACACAAATAACTTCTAACCATTCATACTGTAGCGGTTTTACTCTTTTTTTTCAACAGTGACCAATAGACCCTAATTAATTATCTCTTGTCTGTACCTGCTGGTTTCAATGAAGAATACCAGTAAGCAATTTTTCACATTTGAATCATTGATTACAGGAACTTTTCCCTTAAGTGCCTGGTGAAGAAAAATAAGATTTAATTCTGAATGCCAGTTAAGACCATTGAGGCCCTCATGATGTCAGAAATCTAACCAACTATGGTAGCTACTGATGACATATATCACCTGACACTGGACATATCCTGCCATGTTAAGTTGAGCCTAACATCAAATGTAGTTGCAGGGTAACTTTCAACAGCTTTGTTGATGTGAGAATGTGACTTCAAGGCCTGCTGCAGCTGACTCTTCACCCCTGCCCGGGCTCTGATTAGACAGCATCTTTAATGTTTGACTGGAAGCAGCACATACAGTTGAACTGTCACAACTCTTGGGTTTAAAAGCTCTTCGGTTTGACATGTTCATCATAAAGCCAAGCCTTGCTAGGTGGATTCTCCTCAGATAAGAGGAAAGTCCCATGGTTTTCAGATGAGTCATTTTTACCATGATGCAGGGAAGCTCATTTCACAGTTCTCAGAGGCCTGGCTCTGATTTAGAAATTATTTACCCTGAGTAAGAAAATGTCATTTTGAAATGTAATTTATAGTTGCCCCAGACCCTGTTGTCATGTACTTGTTGATTTATTCAGGATCTGGGAACTGAATAGACAGCATGCAAGCTAAAGTGCTGGGGAAGTCTCAATGGTCGACAATTACATGGCATTACTATTCTCTCCTGAATAATATAAAATGCATTACCAAAATGGCTGTATATTTTGTGTGCACCCTTAGGTTGAACAGCTACAGTTGTACAAAAAACCTTACTGCTAACACAGTTCAGAATTTCATAGCTAGTGAAGAAAATAGGACAGTGTTGGATTTCTACTATGCTACTGCCGACACAAAGAATAATTTGTGCTCATGCCACTGTGTTGCAATAATTCTTCATCATCTTTTATATGCCATGGTAGCTAATAGGGTGTGCTCATTTAAATGTTAGAAAGTTTACATGTGAACACAAAGCTATGTTCACTATGTTGACTGTGTTGGTTATGTGACGGTCAGAGTGTTTCAGTGAACTTACAGTCCTTACAGTATCTTGTTTGTTTAATGTAATTTCTGCAGTCTGTAGATGACAATACATCACATATCACACAACACAGTCTCTAGTCAGGGGTCACCAACAAAGTATTTTAGAGCTAAACTGACAGCAAGTCAGACCCACACACACAACAACAGACTGAAGCTCTCTTCCTCTTTACTTGGTTCTCCCGTTCCTGTACTTGTACACAGTCAAACTCTTCTTCCTGTCTTTGCAGTTGCTCTGCTCTTCTCTTCATTTCACTCACACAATACTCCAAGCCCATAGACGTCCTTTTGCAATGACATTCCTTTTTTTTCTTCTTCAAAAGTCCTTGGAGAAAACGGTACAGAATGTAACATATTGCTCATATTTGACAAGTAAGTTAGTGTGTGTCGCTGAGTTAACCAGGCATGGGAAGGGCCAATCAGCTAGCTGGTGGCAGTGTCGCGCATGCATGTTTCCAAGATAAGCTGGTTCACAGACAGCTTTTCTGCCCACCATTCTCACAGTCAGAGGATACAAGCATTACCATGAATACAGCTGGAAATGACAAAGAGCACATGCGCGAAGTAAGCTGACAGCTTTTCTACGGAGCCCCCCGAGGCTCACAGCGAGGATTTATTTACTGCGTTCCCACCGCATTGCAGTGTTGCAGTTTTTAAAATAATTGGACAGTAAGAAACAAACATTTAAATCACACCATAATAATCCAAGATAATATCCATAAGTGTCATCACATGTAAATATGTACTGGAATGTCATGCTCACAGAATTGGAACTGATTTTAAAGAGAAAAATGTAGCTTCTGCCTTCTTATAGTTTTGCTTTAAACTATATACTGCTTAGAGTGCTCTACTGTTGGTGTCTTTCAAAACTGATACACATAATGCAAAATGGACACACACACACGCCATCATATGAACAGATATTTCTACCAACCAACAACACACTGATTTGCTCAACACAAACCGTCCTCTACTATGAATATCTTATCAGTAGGTTTATGCCTTTTGCATTTTCAGTGTTACACTGCAGCCTGATGTAAACGATTGTTACTCACCGGCCACTTTATTCGGTACAGCTGTCCAACTGCTCCTTAACGCAAATGTCTAAGCAGCCAATCACATGGCAGCAACTCAATGCATTTATGCATGTAGACATGGTCAAGACGAGCATCAGAATGGGGAAGAAAGGTGATTTAAGTGACTTTGAACGGGGCATGATTGAGTGTATATCTACTCAAATATGTATAAATAAACACACACAAATACAATACAGTAACAAAAATTCTGTATTTTGGAACACTTGTGTTTTGTATTTAACACTTTACATACCCAGCAGGAGAAAACCAGGAAAAAACATTCAGTAAGATAAAGGGTTTTCTGTAAAAATAAATAAATAAATAAAAGTGGCTCATTTTTTCAAAACTCTAAACACATTTCCCTCCAAAACAGGAGAGCTCACCTGTGTGAAAGCTCTGTTTTCTAAGTGAACAACAACTAGTGTTTACACCTGTAAGGAGTGGGTGTTGCCAACTGGTAAATAAAGCTTGTCATTTTGATATGGACGTTGTTTTCCAAAGGAACACAAGAGATGTTAATTTTGAATGTTGCGCCTAATGTAGAGAACTGTGTGTAGTGTTTTGCAAAAGTCCATCCATCCATCCATCTTCAACCGCTTATCCGAAGTCGGGTCATGGAGGTAGCAGCTCCAGCTTTGCAAAGGTGTGATTTAGAATTGAAAACTGAGTATAAAGCAGAAATTGTGCTTGCAATTTTGTCTGCATTAAATGCACAGAGACGCATTCATTTATTTAAACTGAAGATACGGTGTGCGCACACACACACACACACACAGGAGTTCCTCTTGGAAATCTCCCTTGATCAAATGAGATAGATCTGTGTTAGGTTTGAAAAATGACACAGATGCTTGGCATAATAAAGACAAATTGCAATGATAGTTAGGTGAAAATGGGGTCGTTCATCTTCTCCCAGCTAATAGCTAAGCAAATAAAAAGTGAGCTCTAGTACCAAATCTCAAAGCAAGTACAATACAACATGTTGTTTGTTAGTCCCTGTGATGGACTGACAATCTGTCCAGGGTGTTTCCCTGCCTTCCGCCCAATGCATGATGGGATATGCTCCAGCCCCCCATGACCCTGAATAGGAGTAAGCGGGTATAGAAGATAGATGGATGGATGGATGTTGTTTGTTAGTGTTGTTTTCCCATGCCACTGGCAGGCGTGGGTCCGTTTCTAATTTCAACTGAGCCAGACATTTTTTAAATGTGGTAGTTTGGGACATCTTGGTGGCTCAGCAGTCCATACAAATTAGAATGAGATGTACTGTAATTGA
>OMOT01031131.1:0-11957 GCA_900312575.1 Acanthochaenus luetkenii | reverse complement strand
GACTAAGGACTAAGGACTAAGGACTAAGGACTAAGCACTAAGGACGAATGACTAAGGACTAAGGACAGACTTAGACCGCACGTTCTTCTTCCTATTCATACATAACTTACCAATCAAATAATCAATCAATCAATCAATCAAGCAGTATACCCACCTACCTACCTATCATTCTATTGATTTAAGGATACCTATACCAATATCTATCTATCTATCTATCTATCTATCTATCTATCTATCTATCTATCTATCTATCTATCTATCTATCTATCTATCTATCTATCTATCTATCTATCTATCTATCTATCTATCTATCTATCTATCTATCTATCTATCTATCTATCTATCTATCGCACATTTCATACAGAAAATGTAATCCATCAAGTGCTTTAACAACAACATGTAAAACCAAATGAAAACCAAAATCAGCCATAAAAGAAGGAATCAAACAGGTGAGAAAAGCAGGTAGAGGAGATCAAATAAAGAAAACAACAAGACAAACAAAAGAGCAACGCGAGAAACAAAACGCTAACAACAAAGCTCAATATCAAATTCTTTCCCCGGCTGCCATGGTGAGGTCACCAGACATGTTCCATCCATACGGCAGCTATGTGAAGAACGGTGCACCGTGTGATTGGAAACAGACACTGAGATCCCTTGATTCATTTCAGCTGGGTCAATACGGCGTTCGGCGAGCCGTGGCTCCTCCCCAGAGCCCTGCACTATGTTCCAGATCACCAACCCCGCATGGTAACACTGTAGTTGCATTGGGCCTGTGGTTTCACCATGACGCAACAGAATGACGCCTAAATAGAGAATAGCCAAACGGAAACGTATTCATGTGAAAATATCACCGATTGTTACTTGAGTTCGCCCTCAACTGGCCGTGACTCTGTGATTCCCCTCCGCCGGCCCTTTGTGCACCAGGCGGACGCCATTAAGCCCAGAGCATCGGAGCGCCGTGTTTTACATTACAGGTCAACGTACTGACAGTCACACAGCTGTGGGACGAGGTGAAAGAACGAGGTGCTGTAGGAGCCATGTTACGGGACACCGTGTACAGTCAGACCTTTGGACCGTTTACAAAGTACCACCTCACCTATCGACGCGCTGTTGCCTCTGTACCGAGTCGCCTAGAGGGTAGCGAAGCAGTCTAGTGATCAGAAGGTTGCCGGTTTGAGTCCCTGGATGGGTGGGGAAGTAAGTAATGCCCTGTCCTCTTTCCACGACCGCTGTCAAGATGCCACTTAACCCCTGACCTCTCCAGTGGTACATTTCACAGAAACGATTTCATCCGCAGAGCTGCAGTTCCTTTTCCGAAGCCCAAACACAAGTGGGCCAGTTGTAACAGATACACTGTGTGTAATTAAAAGATATAGTGTCGTAGCTCAAAAGTATCTGGGGTTAATTAAACAACCTGTCCCACTTTCTAAAGTGATTGCGTTGAACCGTGCCGTCATCGAGGCGGTTGTGTCTTTCGTCCTCGCCCCGACACCTCCATCGTTTGTCAAGCCGTAATGATTGTGCGCCTCTCTGCTGTCAGACTGCGACGACGCCTGGAGAGACAAGAGGTGTCACCGCTGTCCTCGTGACCTCTCCACGGGGAGGCGAGGTGTCGACCTGTCACTTCGCGCCAACGCGCCTGTCATTACGTCCGGGCTGGAGACACGCCACACGTCTGTTGGTCCGACCGGCTCCGGAGAGGTTCAGAGGCTTCGGGGAATAAGTCATTTCGTTCCACCAAATGGATTTCTGTAATGGATTTTTCGAGGGGAGCGGAATTGTGAATAAAGCTCGCCGCCGTATGAGTTTGTGATATGAGCTCAGCAATATGCAGAGTTTCAGCCAGACCGGGCTCATGCAATCTGAACACGATGATTTCAAATGCAAATAACGTGTTCCGTGCACGAAAAGTGAGAGAAATACGTTTCCCTACCAGGAAAGGATTAAGTGGAGGAGACACGACTAGAAACAGGAAGTGGTTTGACATTGAAACAGCGCGGCGGAGACATTTACCCGGAACTCCGACGACCCGGGTTCAGTTTCCCAACTCAACTTAAGACGTTTTCTACTGTTCTACTGTTTCTAACGTTTTTCCATGACCGAACCCTAAGTATCAAAATCTCCTCATTACCATCATTTACTTTTACGATGGCTCTATATCGACACGGTTGTGTTGTACAGTACCTGCATCTCATTCAGGGATGGAAAGAGGAGCAACATATCCTACTCAAGTAGAAGTAGAAGTACAGTTACTGCTGTAGAAATGTCAACTTCGTGTTGATTTGACTATTTTAATTAGGAAGAAGATCCGAGACCGAATCACCGTGTTTTTTTATTGCGCGTGTAAGAAACGACCTGATTGGTCCAAATGTCCACACCAACTGAACTAATAACAAACACGGTGATTCGGTGATTCTTCCTAATTTAAATAGTCAAATCAACACAAAGTTGACATTTTTATTTCCCCCGAAAACGCCGAACCGGGTTTTGTTCTTTTCTACATTGTCAGAATCCACTTTGTTGTCGTTCGTTTGTTTCTCCGTCCCATGTGTGTGTGTGGGGAGAGAAGTCAACACTATCTTGGATTATCAAGTTTTCATCTACGGAGCAACTATTGAAGATATCTCAACAATATTTGGAGTTACATCATGGCGAGGTAACTACACAACCCGAACCTCTACCAGACTTTAATGACGCTTTAAATATAGTGAAGTAACGTTTTTTTTAAAGTACACAAAAAATCCACTCAATTGCAGAAATGAGAGTAATTGTCATTTTTGACTTCCACCCTTGATCCCGAAGTGATGGGATGAAAAGTGAATGATCTCATACCCGTCATCCATTTTTCACCGGCCTGCCCTTAGGTACTTTATACCAAATGGTATTGTAAAACACGAGATCTTCTAGACTGGCGCTAACGGCTAACGATGGCTCGCTACGTTTGATGTGCTCCCCATAACCAGATATGTTAATGAGGGACATTAGTATGCTCAGTCAGATTCACTGGAAGAGTTCAAAGACAAAAGAACCCCAAAGCATCAGTATGCATCATGAACTCTCCTTCTGCAGCCGCCACCGGGCGAAGACGCCGGGTTCAGCAGGGGACTGTTTCTGAATGTTTCATACCGCTTCGTAATACAATTAATATTGTGCGGTCAGGACAAAGGACTTCCAGCACTGTCCATTACAGAAAACGTAGTAGGACCGACTGTCTGAGGTCGAACTTCAAATCGAAGTGCTGTAATTTCACCGAGAGACATATTTTCCATATCAGCCCGTTGAGCCAATAGGGGTCCGGTATCTTTCTCATATGAACTCGGACTTTTGGGTCACAGCAGAGTTTCTCTAACCAGGCCACCCTGCCGGCGGGATCGTCTCACTCTTGTGAAATACTTTTTGTCCTCCGTCAATGTTTACGATATACTGGGACACGGCTGCAACTGGGAAATGTACCACATGTAACGCCGCGTATTACCCATAAGCCACTTTAGTGCCTCAGCCCCCCTTGCGGGCCTTTGATGTTTTTTTTTTCTGCTTAAAAGGCATCTCTTTATTGTGTGAAAGGTCCGGCTCCTCCTGTGATTGCGCCAAATGGAGCAACACGATACACTCCTACACTTTTCTGCACTTTGACAAAACACCAAGACGTAATCACGCACAAGCTATTGGCCATAATTGCTTCCCACAACTACTGTACACATCCCCTTGCGCTGCACATCCCTGCGCTGGTAAACAGAGCCTTTGCCTTTGTGGATGGCTCCGCATTGCCTTGTGGGATTGGACCGCTGCCATGCGGTAATGGAAAAGGAGAGTCAAAGACCACTCCGGCCGTCTGCAAGGTCTTTGTTCCCGCTATTGTCAGCAAACGGCTGCCGACGATGCGGCGGCCACATGCAGCAATCGTTTCTGTCTCTCAAGGGCACGACATTGTGGCTTTGAATGATGATGAGTTGGGTTTTTTTTGTCCGAGCGTTGTCACGGGGAATTTGAGATGGGTGACACGGGTCTACCTGGCACACAGATACGGTTTCCATTCACTATGTTTGTGTTGTCGAAGGAGAAGACTGCGGAAATGGGAATTCTGTCTTATTCTACTGTTTCACTCAGAGTTGCGTTGGAGAAGAGCTGCACGCCTAAAATGTAAAACGCTCAGGACGAGATTAGAAGCAGTTCATACCGGACATCCAGTCAAAAGTAAGACATTTACTAGACGTATCTCTTCAGAGGGAGTATAAATCACTACAGGCACATTATAAGCACATTATGATAACGCAGTCAGACCTCTATATAATATAATACTTGGCAGTTGTGTTAAAACTCCTGGCGCCGTCATGGAGGTCCAGTGAAAAATTGGCCGTGCACAAATAATGGCTAAATATATAACAACCGCGCAAGAAAAAGAGATACCTGGGAAAAAAATGGTTGTGGTCTGGATGTACTGTAGGTCAGTCTGAAATGGTGTTTGTTTCTAAATGTAGATGACTGTCAAACGGGAAATTGTCTTGTCGGCAGCTCTAGTCTCTACTCATTATCACATCTCCGTCATACACAAATGCACAATAATAATCAGAATTTTCTGATGCGATTATGAGAAAAGCGGATTTAAGCTTCTAATGTACAACAAGCTACGATTCACTTTTATTGTCTTGAATTACGATGCCTCACAATATATTCTTGACGATAAGTGGCACCGCAAAGTCCCCTTCAACTGTTTCTCTTTGTGGTGACAAACGTTATTAACATGTCAGTCACTGATGGCAGCCATGTGACAGCCCGTCTGCCCCCATGGAATTCAATTATTCATTTATTCTGACTGTTTTACATCCAATTCCTGCCAATTACATGGCAACCATCTGTCTGCAGGAGCATGGCAGTCAAAGTGCTTTGTTTTAAGGTACAGCAGCTTTAGGTCCTCCCTCTTTGGCACCCCTATTTCTAGTTAAGCACCCTCCATCCTCACACACACACACACACACACCAGTACCACCAACATTACCGCGGCCTCATCCCTCATCCATCTCCGCCCCGTGTTTTCCAGACTGGGGCCTTATCCAGAGCTCCACACTGTTAGCGATGGAATGCTTTTCATCGAGATTTGCGCATGCCAAACTTCCTTTGGACTGGATGTGTTCGGGTGGTGGGTGTCTTTGTGCTCGCTAATTAGAACCAGCTTGGTCCAGAATGCCTCCATGCAGAAGAACCTCCTGCCCACTTTCTCCCATGGCACAGGACGCTGCATACAAATTAAAGGCCTGCCAAGGTTTTTTTTAATCTTGTATCCAAACGTATCAAACTTATTTCAGGATATACATAGTTAGTCCGATTGAACTGGCGCATCATTTTGCTGGTTTCAATACATTTGACACAACAATGTCACTTGCTTCAAGTGAATTTACTTGGATCAATTGAAAGTGTCTTGAATATAGATGTGTGTGAAAAGAAATGGGCATTAAAGGGGCATTAACTAATCTATTACCTTTATCGACCTCTAGTGGTCGACCAGGAGAAATTGCAACAACATCGATGCAACTTTTCTCCTCCTACACAAAAGGTTGTTCCTGTCGTGGAATTTCTTCAATAAACAAGCTCAGTCTGTTGATTATGCTTTTATTTGTACGTGCACGGGAGAAGAGTCATCACGATAGCGGTTAAAACTATTCTTCTCCACGAACACAGGATACAGGATTTGACAGCCAGAAATCAAACTAACGGTTAATGATTGTTATTGATCCACAACCCTATCAACCGCCCACAGATACATCATGGTCATTGTGTGTAATCATTCTTGTTGCTTCTTTAAAACCATCATGTGATGCAATTAGCCAGGTTTGATATTTTTTGCTGTGACGAAAACAATAACCTCTTTGAGTAGCTATCGCCGACCCAATAAGCACAATGGATTACAGAGGAGTTTGTCAGTAAATGGTTGCATTTCCGTGACCCTGCTGTGTGCAGGTCAATGTACAGAGGCTCAATTATTGGCATTAGTGCCACTGTGTCAAAGAACGATGGGCATATTGTCATCAAAGAGCATCCTGATCCTGGTTCATACGAGAGGCTGTAATCACATACTAAGTGTTCAAACAACGGGCTGGGAAACTCAAGAGGCACTTTTCCTTTTCTAGGTCGAGATTGCGAATTTTACGGGCCGGTATCTGGAGACAAATATTTTACTAGCTGACAACAGCGCCTCGGAAAACATCTTGAGTGCAGGGAGGCCTTTGGATGCATGAAGCTGTGACGGAATTTGCCTGGAACATTCTTGTCCACGCATTACTGAGCAACTTGAGCCAACGAGAGAGGTCGAGGCAGAAAAGACAGCTAGAGAGAGAGAGAGAGAGAGAGAGAGAGAGAGAGAGAGAGAGAGAGAGAGAGAGAGAGAGAGAGATGTGCTGCAAAACAATGTCGCTCTGGGTTTAATTGGACGAGCTTGGCATTTGACTGAAATGAAACAACGGGGAACCAGGAAATGCAATTACACCCACAGAGAGATGTGTCAAACAGGTTGCGCTCTCTCTCGCCGCGCAGTCTCACTCCTCTGTAATGAACAGATCCCGTTGCCAACGGCACTGAGGGCGGCTCGTCTCACAAAAGGTGTTGAAGTGAGGCCTCTGTGCTGTGAGGTTTTGAGAGACAGCGACGCTCCCGTGGCACGTTGAGGGCGAGATAAATAGTGAAAAGCCTTCGCTATCTTTAACAGGCCGCACCGTCTGGCGCGGGAAAGACAACACCAGGACGCCGCTGTAAGTTGACAAGGAACCCACCTCGTGTGCTATGGTTCATTCCTCGTGTTAATAGCTCCTTTAATTAATGTCAACATATCATTTTGGCGGGTGATGAGATATTAACAGCCAGTCAAAAAAGGATAACAGTTTCTTTGTGATGGTTCTGTCAGGGCCGTAGATAGCTTCTCAATGTCCTCTTGTGTGCACCGGATAATTGTCTCTTTTATCTTAAAACGCCATGTTGCATGCTGGGATAATGAGCAACTGCCACTCAGAGGATTTCGACACAAACGTCAGGGTGATGAATGAGAAGGTTCAGCGATCACAATGGTTCTGATGGGACCTTCTTCACAACACTCGGGTTGTGGTTATCGGTCAAACGGAGACGAAACATACTCCCACTGTAAACATGGCCTAATTTGAGAGAATCCAAACCAAGTGACTCAATGTTTGTTTGTGCTCAGTATACACAAAGTCCTTACCACACAAATATGTGTGCAAAAAATAAAGTACATCTCAATAAGTCTTTCCAAAGTAATCTGGCGTTCAGTCTTGAGACACAAGAGAAAGGAGTCACGTCTCAAACGAAGCAGATTAGTCCACTTCTGAAAGGATAATGATGAAATAAAAATAATGAAAGTGTTGGAAAGAAGTGAAATCATCTCATCCCACTGGTGTGTTTTTTTCTTCTTCTGGTGTTGATGTACAGTTTAATATAAGATGAAAAACTCGAGTCATTTTTGTTTCATTGTTCCATTGTCTCAGCGTGTCGTCATATTCATATTTATTCCGATGCATTCTCTCATTGCCTTCATCAGAACTTTAAACACAGAGGCAAAACATGAACATTCTCTAATTTCAGAAAATGGAATCCGAGTGAATCATTGTTTGTTTGCCGTTACTCTGTATAATTAAAACCTTGACGATTTCCTCTTGGATTAAAAAAACGTACATTATTTCCTGTCCTTGTTCTTTCATCTCAGCATGTCATCACGTCCGTTTTATTCAGATCTATTCTCATTTCTGTGTCCTTGCGCTCTTCGTGTGCTACTTCAAAAGGCCTGGACACAGAAAGCTCTCGGTCTGTGCACACAGATGTGATACAGCGATCTTTCCATATGATATAGTGTTTCAATCAGTCAACACACATCATCTCGCTCCACTTCCGCAGGAGGGGCTGGCTTTGGATTTGTCCAAATGAGCTGGATTCTGTGTCAGGAGGGCAAAGGGCCTACAAGGTCGATTCACAGTTTGCGATATACATAGTAATCACCGTTTGGCTGGATTTACAGGTTCCCTCTGGGTCACGTCGCGCCGCGGGAGACCCAGCAGACATCTGGGATTGCCATCCTCCAAAACGCCGGTCCGGGCGAAGGGAATCGTCTGCCTGGAGCTTTGGAGCAGGGAGTTTGATCAAAGCCCGTCTCACTCGACTTTGTCTGAGTCAACCCACGTACGGCGTTCATCGCGTCCCAAGGACGAGGAAAAGCCTTGGTAGGGTGAGAACCCAAGTCAAGGTGATTAAAGACACAACATACAGTATCACCGCCGTCGGGCCCAAAAAAACACGTATCTGCAAAAGCCAGGTTTTTGCCGGAATGAAGACAGAAATGCTTATTTTCTCCGTGACGTCATTTTGAAATGATACAGTTTGGTCTTAACACATTTCAAGAGTCCAATACGGGTCATAAAGTTCACTGCACACAAACATGGCCACGTAAAGCTTTCGACTCAAGTTCGACGAGGAAAAACACCCCAAATTGCACATCGTTGGGTGAAAACCTCGTATCAACAAGAAAAACAGCCTTCAGCTTTGTGTTTTCGTGTTTATCCAGAGCGGACCGAAGCGGTTTCAAAGGCCACACGACAACAGCAGTGCGCTCATGCAGATCATTCATTGAAACGTATACGCATCGTGTTTGATTCAAGTTCAAAGGAAGTCGTATACAGTATTTGAAGTAGACGATGGAAGTTGAAGGGGACAGATTCTCATATAACACCGATCTACGCACTTTAATGCACAGCTCTCCAAACCCCTTTTCACTGTTAACCCAATCCTTGCTCTCCTCAACCTCCCCGCTCTCCTCCCATGTGACATCAAACGTCACGTCCCCATTCTCGTCTCCAGCGAGGTGGAATATAATCCAGCTGGGGTGTTTCAACACAACCTTGAACTGCAATCATGACTTCACTGCACCGTGTCACGGCCAAGTACGTTGCACAAGTATTCCATTGCACTAATGTTGTTCTCTCTCTTACCGCAGTGGAAATAGAATCTTAATGGGGATGAAGTGTGGAGGTTGAGCCTTACAGTGGTAATCTGTCGCTGCAGTTTGAGTTTCTGTAGGTGGCGCTCTTTCCGTTGTCTGTTCAGCGACGGTGGCTATTCTCTGAAAGAAGTGAAGAGAGCGCTACTGGGATACACATGAAACAAGATATATACGTAGTGATTTCTAGGGTTTTTGTCGGACTGGTTCCTTTGCTTTAAATGTCAAATAGCGCAGTGCCAGATTAATAAAGAAATGTTTATTGATCTTTTTGTTGTTTTGCACACGACACAGCCTGCCATTGGTCTGCCGGTGGAGGGCCGTTCACATCATTGATTACTCATATGAAGTTCAATCCAGTGACTCTTGGGCGGCAGTACCAGGCAGGACGATGCCTAAATGTAGTGACGTATGGCCTGGCGCTCTCTCAAGTGTCTCTAGTATTATTGATGCTTGCTGTGCTTTTGTCCGCCATTAGACAACCGTTACAGATCTGTCGTAGCGCCCGGGGAAAGCAGCACGATATCGTCATATCATCAGTCACCTGTATTGGTGTTTTTTTGTGTGTGTCGTCATTTGTTTCAGGATTCCAAAACGGGTCTATCGTTGTCCTCGCTGACGTTTTGTTCAATATTCCCCTCGCAGGTGCAGTACGTAACGGGGCCGATGTGAAAGTGCGTCTATCACTTTGTCACTGCTGGAATCGATTTTGTGACCATTACTTGCTGAGAAATAGCCCATTAAGTTTGCACTGCGGCACAATCACAACAACAGAAAGGATGTTCCTACCGTCACCTCTGCCCTTCACAGACGAGGGGCGTTTCAACGATCGGATGGTTGGGACACAGAACGCCGTGTAGGTTCAGAGATGTACAGGTGATGTTCGACACAGGTGATCAGATTCCTCTCTTCCTGTTCGTGTTTTTCTTCGCTCGTGAACCTACAATGCAACAATATAAACATAGAAAGGTAAGGCAAGGTTAAGCATTATTATTATTATTATTGACCAGAGTTTGCCAGTTGGCTCCATGGTTCTTTGGCTCCACCCACTGAGGTTTACGTCTCAACCAATACGATCGCTTCTACACCCAGAGCGGCTCTGCCTCCGAGAAATGTTTGCTTAACTAAAACACCAATCCCAACCCCCATCCTCCCGCTCCAATGGAGCCGCTCAGTAGCCGGCAGCAGAAACCTCCTCCTGGGTGTGGATGTGTGGAACTGGACGAATGAGAAGCAGCATGTAGGAAAAGGTGAAGCTTCCCTGGATGAATAAACGTGAAAAAGGATGGATGGGTGGAGGGGAAAAAAGGAAAAGCGTCACACCCTCCCCCAGTGTCCTATAGCATCGTCTTCTGGTTAGCTTCATGACAGATGTGCCGCTTCAGCAATCAGTTCTGCTCTGGCGTCCCCCTGTTTGTCTGTCCAAACACTGTACTGGTGGCAGGAGGCTGAGACGACTCTAATCTACTTCCTGGACATGGCCAGTGACAGGAGCCTGTAGATCACCCTCCTCCAGGGTACCGGAGACCCCTCTCACACACACACACACACACAGTGTATGCACACACCCATACGTGCCTGTATATGTGCCACTCGCGCCTTTTAACACTAGAAAGTCCAAGCCGCAGCCAATTGACGTCTGTTTTCTATTTTAGCATTTGAAGTGTCTCATCATTCGGAGTGTCCCTCCGTGACTTCTCCTCGACCCACTTCATGTGCAAAACATCTTTATTCCATTTTCAAAGTCACACGAGGAAATAGTGTTCATATTTACACGGCATGTTGGCCTTCTCTTAGAACCCGCAATCCACCGTCCTTTCCAGTGTTCAAAGCAAATATTCTCTATGTCTCCATCCATGTCACACACACACACAACACACACACACACACACACACACACACACATCAAAAACACACACACTTCCAACATCTTTTAAAAGCAGAGAATGTAATTTCTCTCTCTCCGTCTTGCCCCCCTTCTTTCTCTGGCTCGTGGTGTATCTTGGGTCTCAGTAAGCAGCTCCACTTTAGCGCAACACGAGGACTTGAATGCAACACCACAAGCCAATCCACCGTCAGTTGTGGCTGGAGGGCCGCTGACGGGACGTCGCACTGCCTGACAAGTAAATAAGCCACTCGGGAACGTATGGAGGGCCTCTCTGGAGAGATGGAGGGGGAGGAGGCCAAGAGAGAGAGAGCGTAATGGAAACGCTACATCTTCCACCCAAGAAAACCCTGCAACCTCCCAAAAAACAACAACATTACCAACCCATTAGCTATAAAATGGACGGATTCTATTCAGAAATGCATCTTCTTGCTTAAAAGGATATTGCGGTTGTCGTGTGAAAACCTGGTAACCCAGCTGTTGAGATTATCATGTTTTAACTTGCTCTTCTAGGGGTTTAGCCAATTCTACCACCTTTGGGTTCATGAAACACTTTCAAACCCCATTGGAACTGAAAACAAGGCTGTTTTTCACCCGACTACAGGTCAACATGTCAAACTATCCCTTTAGAATATTTAATAATTTGTATTGTGTGCTGCTCTTCCTGTATATTGACACCAAAACCCATAGTGTGAAATTACGCATCTCAGAAATGGATATCAGCGCCGGCATGTTCAGCTGCTGAGATGAATGAGATCATATTCATTGTGTCTCTGAAATGCCTGGTGAGTTACGGAGGTAGTGCCTGAAAGACGTGACACTGCTAATGGGGTACAGACAGATCTGGTCTCCCACCCATGAATCAATGCAGATAGGATTTACTGCAACCGATCTGAATTGTGACTTAACGGATCTCTGTGCACTGCCAGTTTCTTCATTTACCTTCGGAATCATTCCATTAGTCAAACGTGATTCAGAGGATTTATCATTAGGATCTGTTGAAGCCTACTGGCAACTGGCTATGGGGGAAGTTGATTTGGAAACATGTATGCACGCACGCACGCACGCACGCACGCACGC
>OMOT01031121.1:0-12706 GCA_900312575.1 Acanthochaenus luetkenii | reverse complement strand
TGAGAGTAGGGACAAAGATTGACGATAGATCGAGAGCTTTGCCTTCTGGCTCAGCTCTCAGCGCAATACCGCTCCCGCTGCTCAGATTCTCCGGCCCATCTCACGCTCCATTGTCCCCTCACTCGCCAACAAGACCCTGAGATACTTGAACTCCTTCACTTGGGGGTAAGGACTCATTCCCTACTCGGAGTAGGCAATCCCCCGGTTTCCTGCTGAGAACCATGGCCTCAGATTTAGAGGTGCTGAGCCTCATCCCCGCCGCTTCACACTCGGCTGTGAACCGATCCAGTGAGTGCTGAAGGTCACAGATCGATGATGCCATCAGGACCACATCATCTGCAAAAAGCAGCGATGCAATCCGCAGCCCACCGAACTGCAACCCCTCCCCTCCATGACGACGTCTCGAGATCCTGTCCATGAATGCTATCAGACACCATTATTAACTATTCACACTAAAATGTGAGGGTCGGAACGAAGATCATCTGGTAAATTGAGAGCTTTGCCTTGAGGCTCAGTTCCCTTTTTACCACCACAATTAGATACAATGCCCATACTACCACATCCACTGCACCTAACCGACGGTTAATCTCACAATCTCTTTTACCCTCACTCGTGAATAAGACCCCGACATACCTGAACTCCTCCATTTGGGCCAGCTGCTAATTTTCTCAATTCTTCCCTTAATCCCTCCCTCCTTCCTCCCCAGGTTTGGCTGACAGTCCTCTTCATCTTCCGCATCCTGGTGCTGGGTGTGGCTGCCGAGGAGGTTTGGGGTGACGAGCAATCAGACTTCACCTGCAACACGCAGCAGCCCGGTTGTGAAAACGTCTGCTACGACGAGGCCTTCCCCATCTCCCACATCCGCTTCTGGGTGCTGCAGATCATCTTTGTCTCCACGCCCACCCTCATTTACCTGGGCCATGTGCTGCACATCGTCCGCATGGAGGAAAAGAGGAGGGAGAAGAGGGAGGAGCTCAGGAAGGCCGGCCGGCACCAGGAGGACAGCAACCCGCTCTATCACAATGGAGTCGGTGATGGAGGAGGCGGAGGGGGAGGTGGAAAGAAGGAGAAGCCGCCAATCCGTGACGAGCAGGGGAAGATCCGAATCCGCGGTGCGCTGCTGAGGACCTACGTCTTCAACATCGTCTTCAAGACGCTGTTTGAGGTGGGCTTCATCCTGGGACAGTACGTCCTCTACGGCTTCCACCTGAAGCTGCTCTATAAATGTGGCCGCTGGCCCTGCCCCAATACTGTGGACTGCTTCATCTCCAGGTTAGAGTGTAGGATTTGATTATAGGATTTGTTTGTTTTATTCTTTTACCTTTTTTAACGTGCTTCTTTGTTTCTTTATTTGCCTGTTTACTTGTTAGTTTATTTGATTATATACTTTTCTGTTTGCTTTTTGTTTGTTCACCATTTGCTGTTTATTTTCTTTCATTCGTTCTTTCTTTCTTTCTTTCTTTCTTATTATTATTCTATTTCAAAAGAACATAAAATCAATGCAGCTTCAATTCAAACAACCTAAAACAGCATTGCCACAAAATAAAACAAACATTATCACAAAATTAGAACATATTTTATCAGGTTTTGTATAATTACCTCAATATTGAATGCCACCTTCATTTTAAAATAAGCAAACTAAAATGAACAAAACAGTATCTTTATTTGTTAATTAAAGCTCTTCATTTGTCAATCTGTTTTCCCAGGCCCACTGAAAAGACAATCTTCATCATCTTCATGCTGGTGGTTGCCTGTGTCTCCCTGGTCCTCAACCTGCTGGAGATCTACCACCTGGGCTGGAAGAAGGTCAAGCAGGGGGTTACCAATGAGTTCATAACCGATCACGAGTCACTGCCACTGGGCTCCGACGAGGCCGGAGATTCGGAGACGATTCCCGAGCGGATCTCTCCACTAGCGCTTAACTGCCTGCCGGCCTACGTCAGCATGAGCATGGTGGGGGGAGGAGGAACCGAGGGACCAGGCTACGGGCCTACCGAGACCTCCCCCGGTGCGCTCTCCTTAAACCCTAACATGGCCACCACCCCCACCGCCATGTCAGCCGAACTCAAGATGGATGCTGCAGCGTTCCACCCCGATGACTTCCTGTTAGAAGCCCTGCCCATGTCCTTTTATGGCAGCAGCGAGGGGGTGAGTATCGGGAGCGACGGGCAGTTGGCAGCGATGGAGCAGAACTGGAGTAACATGGCGCTGGAGCTCCACACTCTGGATGGGAAGACCTCCTCCTATCCTCCTCCTCCTCCTCTCCTCCACCTCCTCCTCCCTCCTCTTCCTCTCCTGACCAGGAGACAACCCCTCCACCTCTCCAAGAGGAGCTGTCCGCCGCATCCCCTCCGCCTCCTCCCCATCCCCTCCTTTCCCCCCTCACACCGGAAGAGGGGGCGGTGGATGAGGATAACGTCGTCACCATGGCACAGTGTGTGGTTGCAGACGACGACTTCACCACGATTACCAGGGCAGAGATGCACAAGCCTCCTGCTACCATGGCAACAAACGTCCAGAGGCTGAGTCGGGCCAGCAAGAGTATCAGCGTCCGAGCTCGACCTGGTGACCTTGCTGTGTAGCTGAAACCTCCACGCAGACACATACACACATGCATACATACAGTATGTACGTACACATAAGCCTTCACATAAATCTCATTTCTCTAACACATGAATAACCACACAAAACCACACACACATGCATGCACACATAGGCACGCCCTCCAGCGCACCCTGATGCCCACGGGTCATGTTGCAAGGCGGATGTGTAGGTGCAAAACATGTTGAGATTCTGCTGGAGTTGCTTATTTTAGTCTCAGAACTATAAATCTCCTTGCACCACGTCTGGTGCCACCTTGGAGGATATAGGGCTGTAGAATAAAAACAGGATATTATCCTTTGCTCTAGTCTGCTGTTGGACAGCGCACACACACACCTACAGATTCCATTAAGGAAAGGTTATGGTGCTGATGATGATAATGATGGAAAGATATTGGACTGACTAATACGTTTGGGAGCTTAGAGGCAGCAATATTCTCCTTTCTTCTCTTTTCCCCCTTCCTTTTCTGCCGGGACACATCAGAATAGAGGTTTGCACTTTTGTTTGTTTGTTTATTTTTATTTTTATTGTGATGATGGACTCTGAGCTGAATAGGTGGGTCTGCGTCTCCTCTTGTTTTAAGGACTGTCTGTTCAGTCTGTCTGTCTTTGTGTACCCAGCCTGTTATCTCAATGAAGAGAGGAATGGGCTGACAGTAGAGTGGAGGAGAAAAGACAGAGGGGATGACAGTAGAAATCACCGTAGAAAAGCAATACAGCATCCCACCCTAAGACATAGTCTTAAGGCTTCACGGGAGTGTGTACATGTGTGTATGTGAGTGTGTGTGTGTGTTTTAAGTACCTTAATCTGGTTTCAGTGTTTACCAAAATACATCTCTGCAGTTACATCAGGGTAAACTATATATATAAATGTGTAAATATATAATGAAAAATAGTATTGATAGGCTACATAGGATATTATACAGAATTACCTACATTTAAACCCAGTTGCTAATTTCTGGCCAAGTTGCAACTCATGATTTTCACCTAGAAAGCTGATCAAAACTGTCTTACCTTATTCTGACTGTGGCCTCAAAGGTAACCTTATGCAAAACCCCTAATCCTAGATAGAGGTAAGATAAATATAAAATAATAAATGGTAAAGGGCTGAAAGATATAGCAGTTCTTGGCTTTGCAGCTTGGCCAGAGTGTAAAAATTAGTACACCCTCTTTCTGATGCTTGTGTTTGCAGTGTGTTACAAAAGTGTCTTCCTTATTGTAAAGAAATGTATCAGATTTAAGATGAGAGTTCCCCTGTTCTGGATAGGAGGGCACTCAGTTCATTTCCTAGACTAGTTGTAGAATATAGCTTTTATCAGACTTACATTATTAATAATAAGCAATATGATTTTAAAACAAAGTGTGTGGAAAGATAAATCAAATGCACCTCAAGTATTTACAGCGGATGTCAAAAGTCTACACACACCAAATGTTCTAGTTTTTATGGCCTTAAAGCCACAAATGCAAACTCATTAAATCAGACTTTACTTTCATTTAAATAACCAGCAAAATCAATGTAAAAAAGGCTACTTATTTCTCACAATCTATTAAAAATGGACCCTTCAATTAATACTTAATACGGTTGTCAAACTGATAACTGTTAATACTGTTATCAAAGCAAAAGGTGCTCTTTACTACGCATTAACTGAAGGGCGCACACTTCTGCAATCAAGGTGTTTCAGTTTTCCATTTTTAATACATTGTCAGAAATGAATAGCCTTCTTTTTTTTGTCTTACTGGTTACTATAACCAAATGAAAGTGGGGAAAAAAAGTCTGATTTCATGTGTTTTCATTTCAATGCAAACTAGAAAATGTAAAAGGGTGTGTATACATTTAATGTCCACTCTATTTGAAACCACATTTAAATCTAGTTTTGTCTAGGTCTGGTAAAATGTGT
The DNA here is from genome assembly GCA_900312575.1 of Acanthochaenus luetkenii. Classification (NCBI taxonomy): domain Eukaryota; kingdom Metazoa; phylum Chordata; class Actinopteri; order Beryciformes; family Stephanoberycidae; genus Acanthochaenus; species Acanthochaenus luetkenii. The sequence goes on along the minus strand of OMOT01031121.1, from coordinate 8,208 downwards.
CACCATCAGTCACATAACCTATGACATTGTTGTGATGCACTCAGTGATATCACCAGCCCACTCCCAAACTAAGACTGACATTATTGTGTTGCTAGGTTTTTTATTTATTTATTGCAGCTGGCTGACAGATCTTATAGTGCCTTGGTTGATGTTTGACGCTAAAACCAATCGACTACATGATAGATCACTGATATATGGATAATGTTTCACTCATCATTCATGGTAACTTGGAACTTGCTAATGACCTCAAAACTCAAGAGTTCCTTAGCATTCAAGCGTTTAGGTCTAAAAACACGACGTAAGCTATGAATGCTAGCTGATAGTTAGCGCAGAGGCTTGCATCTGAGCTGCTATTACGATTGCACAATAGCAACTACTAGCAGGACACGGATCTACTGCTAGCCAACACATTGTAATAAAATGTTGTGAAATGAGCACAAACTCTGAAACACAGATTCCGTGTTGTGGGCACGAATTATGTGAAGATTACATTCCTCCGCCATGAAAGGACAATGTGACAATAGGACAAATTGGACATGCTATTTTCTCCTGTTCGTCATGTGAAAAGGTTAGCTGACGTTAAGTTTAGCCAAGTAGACTAAAACAACTTTAGTTAGTGTTAGGTTTAGGCAACTTAAACTTTGGTTATGGTTAGCGTAAGGTTTTGGTCATGGTTGAATAAAAAACACTGGCTAAAAATTACAAATAAAATGTACTCACAGTAGTAAGCTTCTTGGCATGAGTTGGGAATTGAAGGCAAATGTATCCGCCCATCCACCGCACTATTTCAATGTCAGACTACTACCTCTCTCTAGTCGTGTCTCCTTCACGTAATCCTCTTGGGGTGGCAAAACGTATTTCTCTCACTTTTCGTGCACGGAGGACGTGTTTCCATTTTAAGACGTGCTCGTTTCACAAAATGTTGGGAGACCAGGTTAGCATAGAAAAGTTAGCCACTGATATGCATTGTGTAGCTATCTAGTGTGTGCCTCCGTGGTAAACCTTTCACAATGCTACAATAGAGCTAAAAGCACTTCCTACATAGTGTTGGAAAACGGAGACTATCAATGCCACCAAGTATTGAGTGACGTCTCTGAACGTCAAGTCAGGGATACCAGAGCTTTCGAAATCCCAACTTTCCTACTCTGAGTTCAGCAGCTACTGAAGGGGTATTTTTCCAACTCAGAGGTCAGACATTTCTGATTTCCAGCTTGTCATGAATGCAACTACTCAGCCAGCGGCGCTGCTATGTAGTCGACTTGGAACGTGACCTATGTGATTGTTGAGAAGCAAGTAGCAATAAAGGGCATTTCAGTTTTGGTAGGATTAACCAGAGACTGTTCATTATGCTCTTGCTGTTCGCTGACTGTCAAATGTTTACATGCTTCCGATCTAGCTTGGCTTTGTGTCTTGTGTCACAGTATACAGGTGCCTAAAAAAATGTATTCTGCACGTACCATGGCTGCTGAAATGCCTACTTTTAAAAACAAGGTCATCAATTGGGAGTTGATTCCAAGTGAGTAACCACAAGATCAATAGGTCATATATCTTTCAAATATATGTCTCTGCCCAAAGAGAAGTTCACCAGAAAGGGCTAAACTAAAGACATTATGCTGAACTTTGTCTCTAAATTTCACGTACTATTTCTAATGCTGAAAAGAAGAGAGGTGTTTCTCATAACCCCATTGTTCCGGGCTGTTCTAAGTATACATTCTTTAGTATAAAGATGAAGATTTGCATAGTTGGAAAGGTAGACCACTGTTCTAAGAGGGTACTATAAATGGGAAACAAAATAACATGGGTGTCACAGGAGGAGGGGTATCCCCATATTTTTCTTATATATTTATGGAAAACATTACAATCAAAATTAGACAAAAAAAACCCAACAACAAGTATAGTGATTGTTTGTTGATTTTTCTGTCTTAAATATGGCTAGAGGGACTTTTGGCTACTTTTAAAGTATTACTCCATGGATGTGTCTTGCATCAAAAATCCCCCCCAAGGAAAACAGACATTGTGTATGACAGCGCTCCAAGAGGCAGGGAAAGAGATTCCCACATGTTGAAAGTGGAGCCCCACCCCTACTATAGCCCCGCTGTAAAATCAACTGTCTATGAAGAGAAGTGCCTTGCGTCTGAACCTTTTGTTGAGAACATGTTGATGTAAATGTTCATTTACCTCAGGTGTTTGCACACAAAAAAAACTGTTACCGAATAAACTTTTTTTGTACCGTAACTGTGTTCTGTTGCTGTTATGGGCCCTATTCTACCGGGTGTCTGAAAAGCGTGGAATCATAAGGAAAGCACCAACAGAGCTACTTTTGAACCCACACTTCCATTTGGAGAGCAGAAACCCCGGCACTGACACCACTCATCCATCCAGTCCGAGGTGTGTGAAAACATGTGTGACAAGAAAAACCATACGCACGATTTTCAGATGCCCTGTACTTCGCCATCGTGTGTAGTACCTGCTGATTTGTAGTTTGCAGAAATAACTTTCCTCCCCCTAATCACCGAAAATGCAGGATGTGGCACTATATTCCAGGTTTCCAGAGGAGACACTGGAAAAATAACAGTGGTGCACCAACAAGTCCTACTCTGCTGGACTGACGAGCCTCCAAATCACGATAAATATATATTTTCACATGATCAATTTCTAAATATTGTATTTTTAGGGCCGCAAGGTTGGCCTAGTGGTTAGAGAGATTGCCTTGTGCTTGTTCCCGCGTAACCCTAAGCGTAGTCTGCAGAGTAAGACACTGAAAATAGATCCAGGAAGTTTAGAGCAGATACAACAAATGTACTTTACATGCGTGTTTTTGTTATTTGTCAAGCATATCCATATAAATCCTGCTCTGTGGTCCTTTTGATTTTGGCTCCCCAATCATACATCGGAAAATCCTAACAACTAAGTTGGTATGGCAATAAAGTAATGCATCTGGATCTTTTAAGGAAATTTAAGACCACACTTCCTATAATCCCTGTTACTTCCTGTTGCAAAGAGGATCTTTGCTTCTTCGGTCAAAGGTTTTCTCGTTGGCTTTACTGACTTTCCATCTGCCGTTCACTCCTTCCACCATCTGCTATTGCCAGAAAGTCCGAAAGCTACAGCTCCGTTTGCACTGGAAGAACAGCGCCCTCGTCCTGCTTTGTGCCGTAAAGCAATCCAGCAGATTTCCTGACAAATCCAACTCGGTGTAAAATGCAGTGCGGAGGCCGATAGAGGCTGACAATCTTCTCACTGATGGTCTCATTTGTTTACTGTAATTATACTAATACTGATGTTAAAATTCTACACATAGTACCTTTAAGAACATTTCTAAGTGATCCACTGATCTTGGTTCCAGTCGTTCTTGGGTTCCTTTGACTTTATAGGGGTCACTCAGTAATACAAAACAGGACATTTTTCTACAAACGATAGTCAAATTTGTCTTTGGCAGATAAATAAATAAGGGTCACCCGCCACACTGGCAGGTGACCTTTAGAGACTATAGCATTTTACCTCCTTAGTTATATACAGTCTTTGGTCTTTGCCTGTTGTCTAACTTTGCCCCGCAGACCACTGTACGCTCTCTGACCATGAGCCAATCAAATCAAAGCAAAACAATGCCTCTATATCATAGAGGTTCCTGATTGGCTGCCTGTTACGCAGCTCTACACAAAGCTGTAGCATCTAAACTTCTGTAAACTTTGACATAATTCTCTTAAAAATGTATGTTAATTATTTTGGCCAGCAAAAAAAAAATTTGTTTTGTGTGTTTTCCAACCCTCGGCGGGTAAGCCCAAAAGTTAATTGTGGACACTGTTTGTGCAACATAAGTGCATGCTTTGTCAGTATATGGTGCTGGTTTGCTCTCTTTTACACTTTTTTTTTGGTATGTGCATGGTAAGGGGTAATTGCTGTATGTCATGTACATGTGTGTATGTATGTGTTTCTATGTGCACATGCACGTGTGTTCCGGCGTGTGAGTGTCCTCAGGGCCTCGCCCATGAAGCTCTGCTGAGGCTAGCGCTTCCTTTATGCCTGTTGAAAGTCCCAGGGATTGAGCCTGAACAAAAAACCCTCTCCAGGGTGTGAAAAGGTCCTAAATGCCCACTAATGCCCTCCCAACCCCTTGGGAACCCTGTTGCATGCTGCTGCGTGTGTGCGTGTATCTTCCAATATGAGCATGGACAGTTTGTAAAAAATACAGTATAATGCAATGATGGCTGACACTCGTAAATAAAGCAACCAAACATACATCTGCGCGTGCTAGAGGACCTTTACGGAGTAATGAATGGTCTGGGGAACGCTCACCCTGAGGCAGCTTCTATCGTTGTTGCCGACTTCAATAGGGATAATATGAGGAAGGTTTTGACTGAATATCACCAGCATATTAACTTTCCTAACCGTGGTGACCAGACTCTTGACCATTGTTACTCTCAAATCCGGGAGAGCTATAAACCCCTCCCCCGCCCTGCCTTTGGTAAGGCGGATCGCTCGTCTATTCTTCTCCTCCCAATGTACAGACGTCTAAAACAGGAAAACACTTTTTTTCTGACAGTTCAATGTTGGAGTGAGCAATCCATTGCCACTCTCCAGGACTGTTTTGAAACCACAGATGTTCTGTGTTGCAGCTGATGGGGACATTGATGAACACTGTCTCAGCCTACATCTCCAAGTGCATTGACGACGTCGTCCCGAGAGTCAATGTCAGGACTTTCCCCAACCAAAAGCCCTGGTTTAATGGTGATGTCCGCGCTAAGTTCAGAGCACCGTCCTCTGCCTGTAGCTCTGGGGACCTGGAGGCCTTGAGGAAGTCCAGATATGACCTACGGAAAGCCATCAGAGATGCCAAAAGAGCCTACAGGGACAAGTTGGAGTCTGGCTACCACAGTTCCGACCCTAGACGCATGTGGTGCGGACTGCGCCCCATCACAGACTACAAAGGGAGAAATAGCAGTGATGCCCAGCCCGCCGCCTCTCTTCCCGATGAGCTCAACACCTTTTATGCACGGTTTGAGGCGAGCAACACCATCCCTACTGTGAGGCTAGCTGTCCCCACCTGCTTCAAACAGACAACCATTGTCCCTGTACCCAAGAAACATCCCATCACCTGCCTGAATGACTAGCGCCCTGTAGCACTGACCTCCATCATTATGAAGTGCTAGTCAGAACCCACATCTGCTCCTCCCTTCCTGACACCTTCACGCCCCCATTCACATCTATGGAGCTGAAGTGTGGAGAGTCTCCTGCTTCAAGTTCCTCGGTGTGTTCATCAATGATGACCTCTCCTGGTCCAGACAATCGGACGCGGCATTAAAAACGGCCCAAAGGCGCCTAAACTTCCTGAGGAGACTCAAGAAGGTTGGCATGTCTGTCAAAACGCTCACCAATTTCTACAGGTGCACCATTGAGAGCATTCTCACTGGCTGCATCACTGCCCGGTACGGCAGCTGCTCCATTTCTGGGAAGTAACTCAGTATTCTGTTCTTGAGTTTGGTGGAATGTACACGCCCCGTCACATGTACCACTGCATTCATCATCCATGCAAATGTAGGATTAGCCACCGGAATCAAGATCCTAGGCGGTCTAGAACCTGAGCTCTAGGCCCTGCTCTAACAGTGTGCCAAAGCTCATGCTTTTATCGTCAAAGGCACAATTATTTCACCTATCTGCTGGACTATAAAGAAAACGAGTGAATGAGTGAGTGGAGGAAGGGACAAGGACGTTTTGTTTCGTAGATGAAACACTGTTGAATTACGGTTTTAATTTGATTGAATTATTATTACATTTAATTTGAACCAAGGTCAAGAGAGTTGCCGCCTGCTCTTAGTAGTAGTTAGACACTATGCTGAAGAGCGAATGGTGCCTCAAATCATCAAAAGGCAGGAATCGAACAGCAGGGCTTGGGGTCATTTTGTCCAGGGCACCTGTGACTAGGGATGCCCCCCGAAACCCGGTTCTAAACGGGAACCGGTTTGAAGTTAACAGAACACGTCGCTTTTCGCAGCCACGTTGTGCTCGGCTTTTATTTTGATAGTTATAACCGGAAGTCGTGGTTATAGTAATTCTGCCTGTCTTGCACATGCGTGTTGCTGTACCCAGACAGCTAGCACACAACAGCTAGGTTAGTGAACTGTTACCCTAGGTTAGTCAGTCTTCGGCGAAGAAAACACATGTTAAAATGTTTCGGAGAAAACTGACTGCTCTAGATTATCACAACTCCAATGAATTTGATTGCAAAGGTAAGAAACCTTCATCCGGGAGCTTTTTGAATGAGGCAGCAGCAGCTAACGAGCCGGCTAACGTCATGCTTACACGTATCCCATATAACGTTACGTGCTGTCACTGTATAGACGACGTCACGCCAAACTCTACTAAAAATGTGTGGTTCAATGTTGCCTTATATAGTGGCAAACGCCAATGCCTGTTCGAATATAAATAAAACATATTTTAGAAAGTATTATGAGCCACTCTTTAATCCGGCGTACACACAATACACCAAGCACCGCCTGTTTAGTGGAGGGCGGTATCGATGAAAGCACATTTAAAAGTTGATATTTGATTGCTGCTTGGTAGATTATCTAGCGTTATATGCCGAATTAACCTGAAGACCAAAATGATTCGTATAAAGTCTCAAGACATGTTCTACCTTGTGTGCAAAATACCGATAAACAATGAATAATTAAACTTCCAGATTTCGTTATGTAGTTTGGATTCATGTTCTCTCCATACGAGACAATGGCACGCTTCGTTTCTAGCATACACAAGGAATCACAGTGTACCTGCTTGTTTTCCCGCATCTATTCATTCCTAGGCTTTAATTATTAGCTTACCATTAGCAATGTAGTGAATCAAGATGCTAGCCCAGACACGAATGCATCATTTCATCTAACGTTAGCTAACGTTAGCAACCTGTGTAATTGGGTTTAGCTAACGTTACGTTAATGATCAGCTGACATTTAGGTTAATTTGTGATAACAGCACTCTACATTCTGTTATGTGGCCACTTAAGTTTTTGCAGAAAAGTATCGTAGGCCTATTTATATATCAACTGGAAAAAAGTTTGTAAATGAGTGTTTGGTCGATTATTTCTCTGTTGTTACAATGCTAATTGGCATTGTGTTTTATATAGTTGGAAAGGCTGTTTATTTACCTTTACAATGCTGTCCAACTTGTAAGGATCATGCATTTGTGGGATAAGCAGCACAGCTGATTAACCTGTTCCTACCTAGGGTGCAGGGAGGGTAGGCTCGCCTGAACAAACTTACCCAAAATAAGTCGGTAACCTTTTGACTGTTACTATGCCAGAGTAAACTCAGATAAACCAAGGGAGAAATTGTTATTTTTATCCTTGCCTAAAATGTTTTCTAAATTAAACAGTGGATAACACCATGATAGCAATGATCCCATGTACAGAGATGCCACTGAATCCATTCAGAAACTCCTTGACTACAACTGTACCAAAGTACATAGAAATACAACAAAGCATATAGGTTCTATAAAGGTTTTAGTGATGATAGGACCAGGCGGTCTCTCCATTTTGGCCGCTTGGATACCCAAAGTACCCAAAGTGTGCCAAATGGGTTTTTTACTTCCTGGAAGGGAATCTAGCTGCAAAATACACATTTTCACTACATGAGGCTATGTGCACACAATGTAGCCTTTGGCCATGACATTTACCCTGTGCAACATCATATTCCACCGTTTTTGCATAGTAGAAAATCAGTAAAAACCCAACTAAATTGAATGGTTTTGTCTCAAAAGGAGTACCGTATTTTCCGCACTATAGGGCGCACTTAAAAGCCTTTAATCTTCTAAAAAAACGACAGTGCGCTTTATAATCCGGAGCGCCTTATATATGGATTAATGTGCTTACTGACCTCGAAGCGATTTTGTGTGGTACACGGCACTCACGACGCTCTGTCAGAATGTTTTAGTATGACTTTGGTAAACCACAAAGCCTGGTACTGTGCTTCACCATAATATTACAGTGTGTGTGTAGAATCACTGTGACAAACTCCAGACCGCTGCAGCCTTTGCATTGACTTCGGTCTGACAAATGCCAAACTTGGCCCGCCCTCCGGTCTCCACTGCCTCTCATACAGCGGCTTTCATCTGTACTCCATCTAAGTCAGCTGTTAGGCGCCAGCCGAGGCGACCCGCGGGACCCCGCGCGAACGGGACCCGACGGACGCCGTAGCTGGGGAGATCCGCGAGAAGGGC
>OMOT01031119.1:0-10846 GCA_900312575.1 Acanthochaenus luetkenii | reverse complement strand
TCGGGGCGACACTCCTGATTCAGCCGCTCTGTTCTTCTGAGGGCCGCGTTTGTTCGGCCTGCAAGGTTACACGCCTTCCACTCGGGAGAAGCGGTCAAATCTGGGAGGAGTGACACGGCTACACCGCATATTGTGCAAAAGATCTCGTTCGCCACGTGTAAAGCCCGGAGCGCGGTTTGTGCCGCTTGACGTGTAATTATGTCAAATAGAAACAAAGTCGAACCACCGTGGCTTGGACATTTGCCGGACATTTGACAAAATGTACAGGTTTTTCTCAGTTTAATTTGAAACGTACATGTGCCTTTAAAGTTCCCACACGCCGCGGCTCCTCGACAAGGTAATCAGTAGCTGGCTCGGCCTCAAATAAGCTCGGTCCTGGCTGAGCTGTATTAATAAAGTGGAAGATATGTTCAAGGTTATTACCCCTGATATATAGACGGGGCGCTACTTTCCGCTTCTGAGAGGGAAAGTCCGTATAAATTGATGAGGCAGAGAAACGGGAGATTCGCATATTACCTCCCTCTCATCACCGTCTCCGCAACCCAGCGGTGTGATGTCACGGAGCCTAGTGACACTACAATTGAATCAAGTCTGAGGAATTCAAATGGAGTTTTCATCTATTGTGATTCATCGTTTATGGTTAAAAAAAATCCCCACTCTTATATTATATGTGCATGTTGGACAACACATAAGGAATAGATCTAATGTTGACAACAACAACATGCATCTGGTCTTGTCATCCGGACCGTGTTTCGAGAGCATGGGGACATTTCAACCTCTTAGGTTACACGTTTGATTCTCCATACTTACGTCAACTGAGGGAACACGATGCATAACCTCACTCAAGCTAGTTATTGTTGGCTAGTGGCTATAATTGACCTGGATGGCTTTTCAAGGCATGAGAGATATACACGAATTAAGACGTCGTTAATTGCATCATTGGAAGCCTAGAAACTGTAGCCCCGGGCCCTTTGCTCTCTTTTCCAAGTCTCATCAAGAGTCTTATATAGCACTACACATTCAACTGTTTCTTTTCATGTACTAATCAACTTTGAAAGTTTGCATTTTACAGGAAAGTAGGCAAAGTCATCACTGCTAGATACCAGCATGCTGCATCCATTAAATCCTCCTACATTTTTTAACAAGCGCTGTTCCCAAACTGCGTATATCTTGCCGATTCAAACGAGACGCCCCTTTTGCCACAGATGTTGAGCGACTCCCGATATTAAGACTTTGATTAGTAGCCGGTTTGCTGAGAGTTTAGCAAAGCTGAGCTGTGATGTGCTAAGCAGTAGCCCCACTTCCTCTCTCTGGGTCACCCGTTTCAAAGAGCATGCAATCCTTGGGGGGGCCGGATATTGGTTTTCTTTTAAATTAGTTCCATTATCAATGTCTCCTCATCTCCAACCCGCTGGAAAAAGCTGGTGTTGTGATAGGAGAACGCGTGGATGTACGACCCAGACAGTCGGCTCCCGCTGGTTCTTCTGCGGATCAGCCTTAAGAGACGCTACCTGCCTCCCTGAACAATGCTACCCCTCGAGCCCTGTGTGGATTATAATGAAGACACAGTATCCACATGGCCATGATCTGCTGCCCCTTTCTCCCATCAAGACTTTAGTTTTGGGCGATGTTCCAGCCTGCCGAAACAGCCGTAATCACCCTCCGTAGAGGGGCCACATAAAGGTGAGAATGGGATGTTGTTGTTGTTGTTTTTGTACCGCCAAGGTACCGTGACACAGACGGCAGCGATGGTTATCCCTGGGCATCTTGCGGTTGTCTCTGTTCACGAACAGAACAGGAAAAGCACGACACATTAATGGATGGCTCCACTAACGGTGATTCGTGTTCCGAGTGAGAGGTTTTCCAACGTGTCAGATGACGAGGCAGTTAACCGAAGGTCGTGCTGATTTGTGGTGGAGCCGACGTGCAGATGAGGCACAACACACACACCCCCTCTTGGGCCAATGGTCCCGACAAGATAGCCGTGACCTCACTGGGTTCAGCCCATGTCCGTCAAGTTTGTGATGGTGGCCGTGTTGCAGGACGGGGGTGAAAACATGCTACCGACTCAGGTAGTTACACTTCTGGGATTCGTGTGGGTGGAGACGAATATCTGTTGGTTTCATTTTGTCCAACTTAGCCAAGTTAAGAAAGAACGTTTAAATTAAACTACTTTGACCTTCAGGTAACGTGAAATACCACTGGTCTCATTATACTGAAAGATGAATATATAACCTGTTATGCTGGTCAGGCTTTATAGAACGCTGCAGAGAGCTATTAGGCGATTGTGACACGACTTTATCATGACACGCACCATACGACTTCGATGAACTTAATGGTGAGATACAGTGGGCTTGGCACATTTATTCCCGGTATTAACGGGTGGGTATAAGAACATTCCAAGAACGTGGATGGACATGAAATAATGCAACCTCTTAAATCCCAGGTGCCATTTCGTAAATGTAGGTTTTGAGGATTCAGAGCAAATATTACAAGTAGGGCAGCATGTCATGTAAAATCAATTGAACGAGAGTCACCTTGGTCTACAAATATGTTATCATGGGGATTTTACAATGGCTTCCGCATCACTGTGACAGGATTAGCCTTTAACACACACAAAAAAACGGAATATTGCAAGGCAAAGAAAAGGAACGCTACAGCTTTAACTTGGGTACAGGCACCCGGAGCTGAAACAGCCAGCAGCGATTTGACAAAGATGTTCCTGTTATTATTCAGCCGCATAAATATTCATTGACTATACACACACACACACAGGGGGCAGACGCATGGATCTACCATGGATGAGGTCATGTTATTGAAATAGGCAGATGGGGGACAGTATTGGGAAACAAACAGTAGGGGGCCGTTGGTTGGAAGTCGGGAGTTCCCACGTCTTCTGACTACGATATCTCCTCAGGGTGAAAGCGAGTACGTTCACCCTGGACCTTTCGCAACAAAGAACACGCCGACAAAACAGGGCAAATGTGTTCCGATTACTGATGGCTAACATGATTTATTTCAATTCACGTTAACACAGTTCCCTGCCAATGAATACATTTCATAGAGACATCATCTAAGGAGAAACGGGGACTGTATGCACCTGAGATATAAGGCATTCCATCATCACACTGAATGGTAATAATGAATTTAAACGGATGAATTATGCCTACGAGTATTATAATGTAGCTGCACTACTGATTAATGCTCGCTCTGAAGTGCAATATTATTTTAGTATAAAAGCTCTGTGGCGCTTCATCACTGCTTTAGCTAATTGTACTCCCCTCGTAACGGGACTCCCTACAAATGAGGGTGTAAGGAAGAGTGGGGTTATGTGCCAGAAGATGCATTGTCTTCCTTTAAATGCCCCATTAGGCCTGAGCTAAAGGATTATGAGAGTCCTCATTAGTTAGCCTATTCTTCACCCTGACACGCCATCTCTTATGGGTATCCCTGCCGTCAAGGCTCTCTGAACTGTGTTTAAACAAGGGCCTTGTACGGGGCGCTGAATGGAATGATGAGTCTGAACAGTGTCCGGGAACAGTTCAGTGAACGAGTGCTACGGAATTTTGGCAGGATGTCAAATGCATGCCTTGTCAAGCGGTACGCCTACCTTGACTCGTATGTGTCTTGATTTGTGACGTGATTTCTCTTGCTATGCCCAAAGCAGATACGTCTCAGCTCTAAGACGCTGACAGGGGATTGGATTGAAATGTCAACGCGTTAATGTGAAAGAGATGCTTCTATTTTGACCCTCTTTAATTGGAAACCGATTTGCACAATGGCCGTTTTCATGAAGACGGGCAAGAGAGGATTCGCTTTTCAAACGGTATCAAAGGTCGCAAGGTTAGCGGGATTCCGTAAGTCATCCAGAGTATGAAGCCGTCGTCATCACACGCCGCCAGAATGTTGGTCACAGGCCGGTCAGCGGTTGTACAAGGTGGGAGCGTCTAAAGGGAAGGAGAGGCTAAAACGGTGCGCGTTCGCTCACCGTCGACGTTGAATAATTGGTACTTCGATCATGCTATTTTAGTTGAGCATGAAAAGTGTGTTTTAAAGACTTTTTTCAAGACTGACCCTGCATTCTCCATTCATACACGGATGAAATGTTTATCCTCGTCTCTTCCAAGTGCGCCGAGGTTTGGAGGGAAATGTCGGAATGAGTGGTGTCTCTATTACACCTGTGTAATCTCTGATCCACCGACAACAGACATTGATCATTGTCTTTGAAGGAATCCAAGTAAATCAATCAGCCAGGCAGGCTATAGATAGCATAGACCCCACTAGATCATCCGCTCATCAATAAAGGAGCAGAGCGATCGATGATCCAAGGCCAAGCTGCCGCCAACTACGCTGCAGTGGCACCTTTGCCCGTGGAAGACTGGATAAGTTCAGGGTGATGACGGCCGGTCTCTCTCTTTGGGGAAGCACTGCTGCAATCAGAGAAGCAGCAATACTTAATGGGATGGGACCAATTTGACTCCACAGCATGTAAGTAATATTTCATCACCTTTTGGAAAGATGCAGTGTGATATAATTAAGAACCCCTCACCGCATTTAACCTCCATCAATTCTTCAACATCGGCTGCAATTGCAAGTTGATTAATTCACATGAACATATGAATCATTTAAAGAAGCCACATCTGCAGTACAGTATACCGTGTACTTTATCTCCTCATTCTGTATTCCTTGTAGATAGGATTTTAAACTGTGTACATTTTGTCATACATTTTGCTTGGAATAGACAGGTAATTATGGATATCCATTTAAAATCTTTGTAGGAGGATTAACAATGGTTAATGATGGGAGAGGATTGAAATAAGCAATTGTTCAGCGAAGACATAACGTAAGTAATAATCTATGTTGTTTCGTCGTGTCTTATTCGCTCTGATTTGTAGATTGTAAACTAGTAATAACCTAGTAATACCAGGAAATATGGCGCAATCAACTGAAGTCATTTTATTCAATATAATATTCGTTCAAGAGCTGAAGATGACCCCAAAAAAAGTGAGCGGTATTCCCCATTTGATGCAAATATATCAGTAAATTCACATGAATGCACGCTCTCCGTAAGGAAATCAGTGGGGTGGCCATGACAGCGTGACCTCCTGTCTGAAACGTGGCCTATTCAAGCCCATCCACTGCATTCTTCTCATTATGAACATGCTTGGAAACCAATTAATTTAAGAGATTAAAGTGATTCCTAACTAGAGTGAAATTAAGAAGATTGAGGTCAAATAGTGTTAATGTATTTTTTGTGAATCTTCTACTGGTGCCCCTTCATACGCAAATGATCAAAAGTACCCTGCTGCTCATACACTGATTAATTCCCAACCATAATAGTTGTGTGGATTGGCTTGGGGCGGATGGACAAGGATATCCTACAGCGGAACAATGTGGCGGGAAAGGATCCCTCCGAGCAGAGGTGAGGCTGAGACGACGGCAGATGAGATTTCACATTCAAACTCAGATGTTAGCTTGGTGAACCATGTGGCGCGACGTCGTCTTAGCAAGTAGCGTCCGGCAGCAAGAAGGCACGGGTTCAATCCCCGGAGAGAGCAAGAATCCGCCCTGCCCAGGTGTCCTTGAGCTAAACATTGAATCCTCGCCTGATCCAGGGGCGCCACTTTATTGCTAATAGCAACTGGAAATATAAGAACTACCAGATAACTGATGATGTCATAATAATAGTGACTAACTTCAGTTATTACATTCTTCTTACTCTAATGAGCTATTCAATCAATAGTCAATATTATTGCCACATCAACAGTTTGAAAATGTGTTGCACCACTTATCACATAATAATTGCTGGTTAACAATGTGATAACATCTGTGAATGAGTGACATTCATATTTTAGACCCATTTAGAGGGATGTTTTATTAAATGGTTATAACACAATGCGTCGGTTATTACACCATGGGTTGCCACATGGCTGCGTTTCGACTTCCCCGTGGAGGAGGAGAGCAGAGAGACTTTACTTCCCTTCTGGGATGAATACGCTAACAGGCCAAGGCATAAACAGCTTGTGGTACTGTGAGTGTGTTTGTTAGTTTACGCTCGCCTACATGGAAAACAACACCGTCCATGAACCCTCAGCGCTAATTATAACATAGCGAGGATTATGTTTGTTTTGCTCATTTTGCTACCGTACTTCTTTCTTTTGGGGGGGGGGCTGCCGTATAAGCTTCGTTATCCCAATGCTTATGGAGTGGTTTTGGAATTGGGTTAGTTGTCAGACAGCTCTGAAAATCCCCAGCTTTTGGCTGCTCTTGACACTCCAGTTGAACCCGTCCTATTAATGCTTGGATTACTGCGGAGGGGCCATGTTTTCTTGACAAGGGAATAGAGCGGAACATTTGAGCTGGGATGATTTGATCTCCCCATTTTTTAATTGCTCTAGTATCTATTCGTGCACTTTCAAGATGTGCCAAGCAGCTTTTTAGATTCCCAGGGAAAAGTCGGGCTTCGGCATTAAATTGCTGATACCAAATACTGCAGGTTTATAACTGCGACATGAACGTTTTATGGTCTCGGAATCAACGTAGCCCTTTCCTACCATGAAAAGAGGGGCATTTGTTGTCACTGTATTCGCTAAACTTCAGCATGAGCATAACAGAGAATGTAATGCTGTAACTAAAGTACCTTTTTGGAAAAGCATTGGCGTCTCTGAGCTGGAAGGATACAGTCAACATTATCATCTCTGCTGGTGGCAACTTGTGGAAAACCCAGTAGCTAGACTTTCCAGACACTTCCTGCTAACAAGACTGCTTTCTTGGTGTGAATATTATTCATGACATGAGGTCCCATGCTGAATCAGTAGCAAGTACAGCGGGTGACACTACAGAATCCCATATATGTGCGTGTGTGTGTGTGTGTGTGTGTGTGTGTGTGTGTGTGTGTGTGTGTGTGTGTGTGTGTGTGTGTGTGTGTGTGTGTGTGTGTGTATAGCTGTATTTTGTGTGTATTTACCTCAAGCCTTTCTTTGGCAGTGTGTTTCTGTCTCTCTGAGAACTGCGGAAAGACAAAGATAAAACAATATAATTACTTAACCAGCAGTGTTATTAAGGAGTTATTAAGCTCTCAGGAATAGAGCCGCAGGCACAGAGAAGCACAGTAAGACTGGCAGACAGCTGGTGTCAGCCAGTAATTATGACTTCAGTCACTGGGGCCGGTACAGCGCTGATAATAGGCCTGTAGTAATAATGCCCTAGCAACCCCTCACTCTATTTGTGTGTGTGTGTGTGTGCGCGTGCACGTGTGTGTGGTTCTGCGTGTGTACATGTGTGTGCATTTTTTGACACGGTATTGTTTCGTCTACCTCTGAAATAATGCTCCACGCTAAAAACGGCATGATTGTTGGAGCTATTTTTGCCCCCACAAGACAGACATCCCTACCAATAAGTGTATGGTCTATTTTGTATATTTTAGTTATTTCATATAGCAGCCCTATATGACTACTACTGCTGTTAAAAATGGCACATAACCAACTTTCTTTTGTATAAAAAGTATTTAGTCATCAAATGCCAACTGAATCTCTTTGCCACCTGCCCACGTAATAATAGAGGCCAGGGGAGGAAAATGTGAGATAATACTATCTGGGATAGAACAAAGTGAATATGATATCAAAGCCCTTACCACTCCTGCCTTCTCTGAACAAGCGGTCTGTTCAGTTCCTAAACTGGCCAGTAGGTGAAGCTACATGGCAGCATTCAGGATGAATAAAACATGGCTGACAAAACCTTTTCTGTGTGTGTGTGTGTGTGTGTCTGTGTGCTTGGGTGATGTGAGAGTGTGTTTAGAAATACATGTACGGTTCATGATTGTGTTTCTGCAGAACAGAGACTCACCAGTCTGTGAGAGTCAGAAAGGCCCTGCTTCCAGAGCTCCAGCTGGCAGGGGGGCCCCTGTCCTCCTGTCTATCCCTGTCTCGGGACTCTGTGCCTGCGTAGCCTTTCGCCAAACTCTCCCTATCCTTCTCCCTCTTCTGGGGCTCTGGGGCCAGGCTCATCTGGAGGGGCAGCGACTCCATGCTGCGATGCAGCCCAGAGAGACGAGGGTAGAGCAGGGGAGAGGTGCCCCCTCCGCTCCCTGTGCCCCCTCCGACCCCAAGGGAAGAGACCTGCCTGGGCCCCAGCCCCATCCCCGAGCTTGAGAAGCAGGCGGAAGAGTTGACATTGAGCAAGGGGGCAGGGCTGGGGGTCAGGCAGGGACTGGGGGAGCTCCCTGCCGAGCTGACCAGGTCCTGGAGCTTGAAGTAGGTAGGAATCGTGGGAGGCAGGGGGTCCTGAACGCCCATCCCCACCTCCAGGCTGTTGGAGTTAAGCTTGTCAAGCTGGGCCATGGATGGAGGCTTTGCCAGGCTGCGGAAACCAGGTAACCTAAAGACAATCAAATATGGGGGTGGGGGGATAGTCTCAATAGATGTATACAGTGACACAGTGTGCGTACGTTCATTGAATTTGTACATGCGTTTGATGGGGGATGCATATTTAGGTTCAACTGTAAGTGAGTGTGACCCCGATACCTGTGTGTGTTGGGCGAGGGCAGATCAGTGCCTTTGACTGTGCTGGGAGGTCTCAGCCCCTGTAGCTTCCCTCCGTTCTCTGAGGGGGTCTGGGCAGGGCTGGCCTTCAGAGACCCACCTCCGCACTCTGTGTCAGACACCACTGCTTTAGCCTTAGCCCTCTCCTTCTCCTTCTCTCTGTCCGTTTGATTGACAGGACCGGGGCTCAGGATCCCACGGCCCCCTGCCTTACCAAACCCCGTTCCCGAGCCGAGCCCCGAGGTGGGCTCTTTGAGTCTGGAGCCCTGGGGGGCTGTGGTGGAGGGTTTGATCAGCCCAGAGCCTGTGTCCATGGTAGTGCTCATCGGGCGAGCCGAGCTTGGTCGGGTTAGAGTCAGGGTGCTGGTCTTAGCTGGGCGAGGCAGAGAGCGGTACTGGAGGGACGTCCTGGCATTCGGAGACAGAAAACCGCTCTGGTCGCCGCTGGAAACATCCAGGCTCGTCTTCCGTCCTCCGCCTCCCCCTGGTTTAACAGGGATACCGGACGTTTTGGGAATCTTACCCACTGTTGCAGAGCCACTGGGTATGGCGCTGCCACCTGTGCTTATCACAGTGGGAATACTGGTAGCTGCGGTGGGCTTCTTGAAGCCAAAGTTTCCACCGGTTGAGGGCCGGACCAGGCCGGATGGGGGTTTACGATGCTCACCGGATCCGATGCCGTTCCGGTGGTCTTTACCGGCATCAGAAGAGGAGCGCTGGAGACCTGAGGCCTTCACTGCTAACCGAGACTTATCCACTGGCTTTCCATCCGTCTTGACTGTACCTAGGGAGGTCGAGGGAAGGAAAGAAAGAAAGAAAGAAAGAGGGTTAGTCATTTATTGAACAGGCTGATGACTGGGACTAACCAAGCCATATTAGGAAGTGATGATAACGTATCTTCTCTGAACACCTACAAGGTCTGCCTGTCTACTGATAAAGAAGAAATACCCCAGAATCAGAGCAGACAGTCTGTGTACAAAACCAGACACACAGACAGACTCACCCTCACACACACTGTCACGCTGTTATCATTCACTTACTCCTCTTTTCCATCCCGATGAGCTAAAATAGTTTCCCCCTGCATCTCCAGTGTGCGCCTGTGTGTCACAGCGGTGGAGTGCAGAGATTAACATGAGCAGCGTGGCTGTGGAAAACTCGCGTTCACACACACAAAGTGTGACTGCGGGCACAGGACTGCATGGCATCCCCACTGTAACCCGATTTCTCCACCCATGAAGACTCTTTTGGGGCAAGAGGGTGGAGCGAGAGATCCATTTTAGGGTCTGGTGGAATGGAGGTTGGCAGATTTTTTGGGGATTTTGTCTGTACATTTCCCACGTGGCAAATTAATTGGACTTGTTTGGAAGTTATTATGAGACTTTTTTCTTTTTTTTACCTTAAGGGGTCTATTAGACACATGTCCATGTCTGCATCGCCCACACAAGTGTGCACCCACCCAACCCACACTCTTAATATGTATCTAATGGGAGTTGTTATGGGAGGTTTATACACAAGGCATTAACACAGTCAAAGAGGTGCTGTTGTAAGAGACCCACCGGCGTGCTGCCTTGGGACATCTGGAGTCACTTAGAGGTATTTATAAACCCGCAAAAGACACGCACACACACACACACATACACACACCACACGCATACACCACTCATGTATTGCAGTTCATAGTGATTGGATCTTATAGGAATGTGACACTGACAACATACACTTTTGTAAATGTGAAAATTGGGTTTACATGTCAAGTCATAAACCCAATCCATCGTATAACCGCAATGTTGCGCTCTCCAAGACCATTACAGAAACAGGCACAGTTGGCAATGAGAAGCATGCACCCCCCCCCCCACACACACACACACACACACACACACTGGCAGAATCAAGATTAGAGAGTTGTACTTATTCATTTTGACGTAAATGAAGCCTGATTTACTGAGAGCAGCCATGGAGAGAGTGGAGCTCACACTTAGTGATTTCATCAGTCAGACTTGACCTAGTGTAGTGAGTAGAGAAGACCATGAATCACTACACGTCTCTACACTGCATGTCTGACGAGGAGGAGATCTGAACACGCAGACAGAGACAGACAGACAGACAGACAGACAGACAGAGATAAATCCATGGCATAACGTTTCTATCACTGCCCTGGCTCTTGAAGGAAAATGGCTCATTCGTATTCTTCTTTCTTAAGTCTTCTTCCATCTAAGGCTAAATTTGCATGGAATGAAGGTGCATTTTAGAGAGTCCTCGTCTATTTCTCCCCCTTCTATATAATGCACACGTTTACTTGTGGAGAC
>OMOT01031107.1:0-10272 GCA_900312575.1 Acanthochaenus luetkenii | reverse complement strand
AAAGCTCTCAATCTATCGGTCAATCTTTGTCCCTACTCTCACCTATGGCCATGAAGGGAAGGTCATGACCGAAAGAACGAGATCGCGGATGCAAGCGGCCGAGATGAGTTTTCTCAGGAGGGTGGCTGGCATCTCCCTTAGGGACAAGGTGAGAAGCTCAGTCATCCGTGAGAGACTCGGAGTTGAGCCGCTGCTCCTTTGCGTCGAAAGGAGCCAGTTGAGGTGGTTCGGGCATCTTGTAAGGATGCCACCTGATCGCCTCCCTAGGGAGGTTTTCCAGGCACATCCAGCTGGGAAGAGACCACGGTGCAGACCGAGGACTAGGTGGAGGGATTATATCTCCACGCTGGCCTGGGAACGCCTTGGGATCCCCCAGTCAGAGCTGGTTAATGTGGCCAGGGAAAGGGAAGTTTGGGGGCCCTTGCTGGAGCTGCTACCTCCGCGACCCGACTTCGGATAAGCGGTTGAAGATGATGATGATGATGATGATGATGAGAATTAATGCTTTTAGTGGGGCTAATTGTAGACCTATCAGCATCCTCCCTGTTCTCAGTAAAATATTGGAAAGGATCGCATTTGATCAAATGAAGTATTTTTCTGTGAATGGATTAGATTACATTTATCAGCACGCCTATAAAGAAGGCCACTTGTCAGGTACTGCATTGTCACAAATGACTGATGTATGGCTTAGTCAAATTGATGACAGATAAATTGTCTGAGCTGTTTTGCTGGACTTTAGTGCTGCGTTTGACGTAATCGATCATGAACCTCTATCAAAACAATTATGTGCTTATGGCTTCAGTGAAAATGCTGTTTGCTGATTTCAGTGTTATCCGTCTTATAGAATGCAATGTGTTTATTTTAATGGTAGTTTTTCTACCACTAGTAATTTACATTTTGGAGTTCCACAGGGGAGTTGTCTAAGTCTACTATTCTATATCTCTTTAATGAAGGATATTAGATTAGATTGCATTTTATTGATTCAGGTGTTACAGCAACAATTGGCAGAACAATGGCAGAAATGGAGAAGGCGATACAAATAAAAAACACAGGTAATAACAGGTAATAATAATAATGGGCACTTGTAAATAATGCACTATACAAATGTACAACTGTATCACAAAATATAGTAAGTAAGTAGTAGAATGGGCAAAGCTGTGTCTGTCATTGAGAGATGTCAACTTTTTGAATGATCAGTCGATCAAACAGGTTACTCAGGCACTCATCTTGACTACTGCTCAATGGTCTTGTCTAGCGCTACTAAAAAATATATGAATACGCTTTGACTTGTGCAGAATAGAGCTGCACCCGTGGTTCTTCACTGCCCATTCAGAGCTAATGTAAATGGTATGCATGTTAAGCTCCACTGGCTGAAGGTTGAGGATAGGCTTTCATGTAATCTTATATTTTTTGTCTAGATTTTAGATTATTTTCCATTTATTTTTGTTAGTAATTATGTTAATTGTGTTTTTATTGTATTTTTTATATTGCACTCATATTTGTGCTTGATTCTAAGTTGGATTTTTTTATTTATATATGTTTTGAGTTAAGTAGTTGATTGTTACTATTAACACTGATTTTGTTTCATTTTCGGTGAAAGGTTTGTAGGGGTTGTGGGCAGTGGGTTGGTAGGAGGGGATTTGGGTCTCTGCTATATGTAGGTAGCATAACACTTGCATAATTTACTTATGTAAGTAATGTATAATATTTGTACGGATGTTTTTTTTATGTTGTGGACCCCAGGAAGAGTAGCTGCTGCCACGTGTGACAGCTAATGGGGATCTTAATAAACAAATAAACAATTCATATGAACATAAGTGCCAATTACATTAAAAGTACACAAGGACAGACTGGGCTTGTAGTTATTTTTAGTTGACAACACTTTCTTGGTGATAAGTAGAACCTGTGTATGATTTTGTAATGAATGAATTTGTGATTGTAATTATTGGAAGTGAGATGGATATTATTCCAGTCCCTTTTCCAGTCTATGGTCGCCCAGCCTCAGGTGAACGGTATTGATAATGTGCTGGTCTGTCTGGTCCAACCCTGAGAGGTCAGAGGTCAATCTGTCATCTGCACAAAGACCTGCTGAGGCTCCAACCCACACTGCACCTGACAGCAGGTGTGTGGGGTGTGTGTGTTTGTCAGGTCTAAAGCTACTGTCTTCTGCAGGTGACAAGTCAACCAGAGTGTGTGTTGTTTAAACTCTCTCTTTCTCTGTTTGTGTATGTGTGTGTCAGATGACCACGTCAGGAGGGGGGGGGTTCTGTGACTGTGGAGACACTGAGGCCTGGAAGAAGGGTCCTTACTGCCATAAACATGAACCCAACAACAGAGACGCATTACAGGAGGTGAGGCAGCTTCACTTGTCTGTCTGACCGCACCTCCATCACCTGACTCTGACCACAACTCCGTCACCTGTCTGTCTGCCTTAGTCTATTAGTTAGTCCCTCTGATGTATTCATCAGTTAGTCCATCAGAGTTAGTCCATCAGAGTTAGTCTCTCAAAGTTAGTCTCTCAGTTAATATTGAGATTTAGTCCCCATGCTTAGGAAGTTGATTTTCTCTACATTGCTTCACATTGATTCACATTCAGCACAGTTGGTGCTGCCCAGTTCAACCAGTCTTTCACTGGTTGCTGCTGGATGCAGTGCCTTGCTGAAGGGCACGTCAGCAGTAGGAGTGACTGTAGTTTGTCCCTGCAGGACCCGGTAGCCCAGCTACCAGCTGACATGGTTCCTCGCGGTTGCAGGATCTTCTCCATCATTCTGAAGTACGCTGTGGACCTACTGACCTTGGAGCAGGAGGACCAGCTTCCTCCTGGACTGGAGCCGCCGTACGGACTCTCTCTCTCACACACACACGCACACACACAAGGGCTGTTAGATATGACAATATACAGTATATAGTGGGATGATAGAAAAACGTGTATTGGTAGATATTTTCCTCTAGTTTCTATTGCCATTGTTGCAAAAAAGCCACAGAACTGCTTTATGGCCTTATTTTACGTCATTCCCTACCCTGCTCCGGTTTCTACACGTGGGCTGGAATAACAAACAAAAACGGAGGAGCATGACACAGAACAAAACTCTATTGCATTTTTTAACTGCCTGTTAAACAGTTTTTAGTCGCAAAATAATTATTCCACTGATGTACAACCAGAAAAGAAAAAAAATGCGATGGAGCATCACCTCTTAGCTCTGCCTTATTTGACCAAACGCTATGAGAATTCAGTTATTTTGACTCAATGCTGGGTAAGTACCGTAAAGGCACCATTAGACATTAGACAACACATGGTTTCCCAAGAGACGGCTCACTTGACCGCAGTCATACCGGGCTGTAAATAATCTATGTTTTTGCCATCTTTAGTTGACTTCTTCCGTAGATTAGTGAATTCTTATTATTTTAAATAACATTATCTCTCCCTGCTGATAACCTTTGACAGTGTTTGGATTAGTTGGAAATTCAGTAATGAAAATGCACTTAAAAACAAAACATTTTCTGTTTGTATTATTTCACGTTTTGTGTTAGGCAGAAATCGGAAATAAGAAAAAGCAATCTATTCATATTTTGCAAGCATATTTAGAATAAAACATTTTGTATTTTTTAATGACAAAATAAATAAGCATATGGTTATTTTGTATAGATACATTTTCAACAATTTACAGGAAACGTACTATATCGTGATATATACAGTTGGGCTCAAACATTTACATACTTTTTAATGGCAGCCCATTTAAATGGGGCTCGTTTGATACACTCATTAGACTCAGCCATAAATACTACAATAAGAAAGTCTAAGGAGCTCAGCACAGCTCTGAAAAGGCAGATAATTGACTTGGAACAAGTCAGGAAAGTCACTTGGAACCATTTCAAAGCAACTACGGGTCTCAAGATCAACTGTGCAAACAATTGTAAGTATACAGTGCATGGCATAGTTGTGTCACTGCCATGATCAGGAAGAAAATGCAAGCTACTGCTGAGAGAAAATTGGTCAGGATGGACAAGAGTCAACCAAGAACCACCAAAAAGCAGATCTGTGATGAATTAGAAGCTGAAGGAACACAGGTGTCAGTGTCCACAGTCAAGTGTGTTTTACATTGCCATGGGCTGAGAGGATGCCTTGCAAGAAGGAAGCCTTTGCACCAGAAACGGCACCATAAGAGTTTGTCCATATCAAATTACATTACATCATTTAGCAGACGCTTTTGTCCAAAGCGACTTACAATAGTAAATGTTTTGTGAACATTAGTCAGACCAACTATACAACGCAGTCTTTCATCAGCTAAACACTTCAATAGGAACAAGTAGCATAAAACACTTCAGTAGGAACAGTAACATTAGTAGTCAGAGTCGTTAGTTTATTTTATTTTATTTATTTATTGTTTTGGGGGGGAGAAGAAAAGAGTAGAAGGAGATATGTTTAGATAGGTCAGTTCAGGTAGGGTCACACAGTCCTAACATGCACACAGTATATCTGCACAGTATACACAGTGTATAGCTGTACAAACCTTTTCATTGTTATTACATACAGCAAATGTAAACTTAAACTTATACTGCATGTACTAACATATCCATATCTACACTCTGTCTGTCTGTGTTCCTGTCTTGTCTGTCTGTAGGGACAGAGGAGATACATACTACTGTATGTTGTTTAATGATGAGGTCCACACATATGAGCAGGTGATCTACACTCTGCAGAAAGCTGTCAACTGCAGCCAGAAAGAGGCTGTGAGCTTCGCCACCACCGTGGACAGAGATGTCAGTATTCTATATTTTATATTATTATATATTATGTATTGGCAGCGCAGTGATTAGCGCTGTTGCCTCACAGGAAGAAGGTCATGGGTTCGAATCTCCGCCCCGGTCCTTTCTGTGTGGAGTTTGCATGTTCTCCCCGTGTTCGCGTGGGTTTCCTCCGGGTGCTCCAGTTTCCTTCCACAGTCTAAAAACATGCAGGTCAGGTGAATTGGAGACAATTGCCTGTAGGTGTGAATGTGAGTGTGACTGTGTTTGGATGGACTGGCGATCTGTCCAGGGTGTTTCCCTGCCTTCCGCCCAATGCATGCTGGGATAGGCTCCAGCCCCCCTGTGACCCTGAATAGGAAGGAGTAAGTGGGTATAGACGATGGATGGATGGATTTATTGCCTGCTAATGTTAGTGTTTAATTATACTGATATTAGAGGGGTAGTTCACCACCATGGACAGGCTTTAGTATTATATACAGTATATTCAAGTTCATTTATTTATATAGCCCTTTATCACAACATGTCGGAAAGGACTTTACAGAAAATGAGCCAAACTAGATCTACCTGAATAACGATCAGCTGAATTACAGAATCATGTAAGACAAACGGGGGAAGCGGAACAAAGCACTAGACATTTTAGCAGGACATACACGGTATTGTTATATTACCTATTACTGTCACTGTTGTCCTACGTTGAGACAGTAAACTTGAACAATAAGCAGTGAAATTGGCAAAATCCTAGTAAAAAAAAAAAAAACGTAGCTAAACTTTCTTAACAAAGCGTTGGACCTCCAACCATCTGGCTGCCCTGCCCTCTCCCTTCTGTTGCCCCCTCTGTAAATAATTGATGCTCAGGAAAACCACACACCAAGTGTCTTCCATTTTGGAGAAAAAAAAGTACAGGTACCTGGATAGAATCCTGCTTGAAGCTGATTGGCTTTTGCTTTACTATGTCAGACAATTTCTGAACGCCACCTAGAGCCAAGTAGCATCCATCTCATTCTGTTCACCTTCCACAGACTTTACATGTGCTACAGGCAAGTTTTCTCTCTGAACATAGAGTTAGTGTTCAGGCTACCTGAAACAGGAGGAATGGTTTTACCTCCTAATGAATCTGTTAGACTGCAGGGAAGTGTAGTTAATTAATCAAGGGTCTGGATGGTGTTAATCACATTTTCAGGTTTTCTCTCTTAATATGTTCATCATGAGGTAAATTCAGGTCGGACAATAGTGTACATCATTCCTCCATAGCTGTACTCGCAGTGAGCCAAACTATATCTTGTTCATGAAAGCTTTTCCATTTCCCCGGGCTCTGTCTCAAACGAAGGCAACTGCCTCGCTGTCTGATCAGTCAATGTCCTTGAGAGCAGTGTTTTTGTATAGAGGTCAGGTACTTCAATACAAAAACGTTGCTCTGAAGGAATCTGGTTTGAGAGAAGAGTCCAAGGCAGAATATACGTCATGACATTTTCACTTACGCAGGAACATCTACACTCCAATGTCCGTGTTAATACGTTTGTTCAAGGGGCGGCACGGTGGCGCAGTGGTTAGCACTGTCGCCTCACAGCAAGAAGGTCCTGGGTTCAAATCTCGCCTGGCCCTTTCTGTGTGGAGTTTGCATGTTCTCCCCGTGTTCGCGTGGGTTTCCTCCGGGTGCTCCGGTTTCCTCCCACAGTCAAAGACATGCAAATATATGTGTTTGTGTAGTGTGGTGCATGGTGTGATGTACTATGTATATGATGCATGCAATGTATACTTGTATGGGGGCGGCATTAGCTCAGGAGGTAGAGTTCCCGCCCCGCAACTGCAAGGTCGGCGGTTCGAGTCCAGCTCCTCCCGGGAACAATCTGTCGTAGTGTCCTTGAGCAAGACACCTAACCCCGAATTGCTCCCGTTGAGCAGGTTGGTACCTTGCATGGCTGCCTCCGCCAACGGTATGACATGTAAGTCGCTTTGGATAAAAGCGTCTCCTAAAATGCTGTAATGTAATGTAATGTAATGAAATGGTCAATGGAACAAGCAATGCAAATACCCGGACATTTGAAGGAATTCAAAACAGACAGACGGACAGATGTTTTAGGACCCAGAAAGAGGACATGTCCGGGTAAAATAGGACATGTCCAGGTAAAAGAGGGCATGTCCAGTTAAAAGAGGACATGTCCGGGTTAAAGAGTTTGGTCACTCTAATAATAATAATAGTCTAGTAGTAATAGTCCATATACTGTCTTGTTCTCTGTTGTTATTTTCTTATTGTTGGTTTAATTTTTTCCCCTTGCTTAGTGTGGACATTGTAAGAGCCAGTGGAGAAACATTCCACTGCTCATTTTACTGGTATGACGCTGCATGTGACGAATAAAACCTTCTTTTGTACACGTTACTATCTTTTCATGCCCTCATCAGGAGCTGGAGAGGCGTTTCTTTATGTAAATTGAAGTTCACGAGAACGCGCGTTCAAGTTAAGAATCAGTGGCATTCCTCATTGGAGGATCGCAGCTGAGAACAGTTTGGAGGGTTAAGTACACATTTCCACGTGTTCCTGAATCCGCCGGAGCTGTTTCTTAGATTAGTTCTTAGGAAGATATTTAAGAAGACACTTCCAGAATGAGGTCCAATGTATTTAAATTAATGTGCTACAAAAACACAACCTGCAAACCTATAAAGACATAAAACTCAACAACAATTCTTGAGAAAACTAGACGGTGCCAAGATCCTTTTCATTAAAATCTTCCTTCTCTTCAGCACTTTGATTTCCAGAGTGTTATAGTGTTTAGCTTGTCCTGACCTGGTGAATCCTCATGTGCAGATGAACCGCCGCCCCTGCCAACCACTGTTGGATGGATTCTGAACTCATCCTCTTCTTCTTATTGGTCATCCTCTCGTAGTGGTCGAGCAGTTCCAGTTTCAGCCAGTTGTCATAGAGCTCTGTGGTCTCAGCCATCATTTCATGGTTGTTGGCAATGCCAGGGATCTGGCGGAAGTAGCTGTGGATGATCCAGCCAATTCTGGAAGAGCTACTGATGCCAAAGATCCTCTGAGCCTGGGATCTATGGGCTGATGGTTCCAAAACCAATGATTCCTGTGCTCGGACCTGGTAGGAAAGTAAGGACATTGGAATGCTGAATAAAAATTCCTTGAAAAGATTTGTTTTTAGTATAATTTTCCTACACATTTTCCGGATTTTTCCCGACCATAACTTCTTGGTCAGCGTTCATGTGATACATGCTGATAATAGTGGGGTAATGTGACAGTTAACTAAACCATATCACTCTATAACTGAAGATTATCCTTACAACAACAAATATGGATCGGATATAGGCTCGTCTGCTACGTTTTCGTCTGAGAAATGTTTTCTCTTTTTCACCCTCCCCTCCTGAAACTCTGCAGATGTGTTGCATTCTCTTGATTTTTGTTGTGCAGAAGCTTCGATATTCGTAAAGCCCTCTTCTGACCATAAGCTTTTCAGATCACTTCTGCAGCTGTCAATAAGTTCAAGCGCCGTGTTTAAATCGATGGATTCCTTTTGAAGATAGTTTGATAGCACAAATCGAAGTTCCAGAAATTGAGCATGAACTCCAATTTCTCATGTGTTGCTAGCAGACCTTGCGCCTCAGAGGACGTTTTTGTTGGTGAGCGCTCATGATCAATTCTATAAAGCACCTCTATGATTGCTGGCATATGTTTTAGCATGGCTTCAGTCGCTTGCTTTCGTGAGGCCCACCTCATATCAGAGAGATATTTTAATGTTTTTAAAGACTGTCTCGTTAACTATTTTTTCCTCTACTTCTGCTAGTATTTTGTAACGAGCTAAACTTGAGGTTAAAAAGCAATACAGTGTTTCAAGGGTGCCAAAAAAGAGGTTACCAGCTTTGCATGACATTGCAGCATCAAGAAGAATCAGGTTGAGGTTGTGGGCACAACAATGCACATACAGAGCCTTAGAACTACAGGTGTCTTTCACTCTTTTCTGAAGGCCGTTGACAAAATGTACTTATTGTAAGTTGCTTTGGACAAAAGCGTGTGCTAAATGCTGTAATGTAATGCTTGGCTAAAAACAGAGTAGCGTCGATTAGTCTTTTGACTACTTTCCTATTCCTCTCTATAGCCAGTTATTCTGCCCGCACAAGTCTTGCGATTACAGTTTTATTCTCGGCAATCTGATATTTCGTCAGGAATAAGGCCTTTTCCACCTTGCGGCGCACTGCTGTCGTTTCATGGTGCTTTATTAGATCGCTTCCTTTGTGGAAACTAGCAAAGCCCTTGCTTGGATCAGACCAAATGGTTTTATTGCCCTTTTGGCAAAAAGTCAACAAAAACTAAACATTTTGCTTGCTTTAGGTGAATACATGAGCCAGTGTCAATCTACACTGCATTTTCTGCTTGTGCTTTTGTACCGGTGTACTTTAAATTGCCTGGTCCTCCTCGTTACTGGTGTTATTATCAGAATGCTTGCTACAGGGAAATCTTTCACGATCCCTGAGATTCTCCTCTTCAATACCTGGTCAACGCCTGCTAGGGGGTTTTGGCTTTTCACAGTCTTCGGATGCTAACTGCAGTGGTCCACTAGTTTGAACTACCATTGCAGTTGTGTCTTCAGATCACTGGATTTCACCCTCCTCACTTGTGTCTTTTTCCTCAGTTGGCTTCACTGACGGCCCTTTTCCATTCCATTACATTACAGCATTTAGCAGATGCCTTTATCCAAAGCGACTTACATGTCATACCGTTGGTGGAGGCAGCCATGCAAGATATCAACCTGCTCAACGGGAGCAATTCGGGGTTAGGTGTCTTGCTCAAGGACACTACGACAGATTTTTCCCGGGAGGAGCTGGACTCAAACCGCCGACCTTGCAGTTGCGGGGTGGGAACTCTACCTCCTGCTACTGCTACTGCTTTTCCCCCTCTCTTTTCGCTTAAGAGTGCCCAATTTAGTTTGTTTCCCCATTTTTACCCTTGAACAAGATTAATGAGAGCTACATCTAATATGTAGCCTAGGGTACGGTAGCCTAGAACTTAATTAGATTAGGCGATTGGTGGAATATGTGGATCGGGAGATATAGCCTACCATAATGTATTGGAATAACAAACATTTGATATAAAAGGGATTACCCTTAACCATAGGCGCCGATTCCGTGGGTGCTTCAGGGCTCGAGCACCCACGGAGATGGCCCGAGCACCCACGAGCACCCACGGGGAAAAATGCATTTGATAGGGTTACTGTAAGGATGGCCAGAACAGGGCTTTCCGAAACACCAATTGTGCCGAAGCTTCACGAAATGCTCGAAACACTACTCGACATTGTCTTATAGAAGTATTTTCACTTAATGACGTTAAGGCTCCGTAGTCGAGCGGTAGCGCGTTGGTCTCACGACCTTTAGGAGTTTTGAAGCGTCGCATCGAATCCAAGCTTTTGCTTTCTTAAGACTTTGCCAAAACTGTGGTTCATTGAATGATTTAGGACCTGAGAGACAATAAACTGATCATGTAGAAAACAAAATGTATTTTTCGAATGTAGTTTCATGCAGG
>OMOT01031106.1:0-13601 GCA_900312575.1 Acanthochaenus luetkenii | reverse complement strand
GCAGAGTGGAAGTGACTGCCACGGACGAAGAAAGCCATGGGACCGACGACGAAGCGTGCCGGTGCTGCAGGAAGCTGCAGGAAGCCCCGGCTCGCTAATACCGATGCTATGCTACTAAAGTTACTTCTCGGCGACCACCCGCACCAACGACATGGAAACAGAAGCGGACAGCTTTCTGAAGGATATTATACCATCGCTAAATATCAGTCCCACAGATTGGTGGAAAGTCAACGGAGGAAGATTTCCGAGGCTGGCAGAGTTAGCGCGAAGCTACCTCTGCGTACCGGAGACGTCTGTCCCATCAGAACGTGTATTTTCGACTCACCCCTGAACACGTAAACATGCTTATATTCTTAAATAAAAATCAACAGGCTTAACGTTAGATAGTTACTGCACTTATGTAGTTTAAGTTTGAAACTGAAGCCTGAGCTGTCGTAGTTTGTCGCAGCTTTCTCATTTCAAGAGGGAATTTATTATAGCTTTGTTAAGTTTCTAATTAAGGCTCATCTTAGTTTTTGTAACGTTATGTCATAGACGAACGTGTTAGTCACTGATTCGCCTCGGAAGAGCGAGCGAAATTTCCCGTGCCTTATTAAAATATCATACTTAAACAAAAGTGTTCCTAATTATGTTTGTGTTATGCCATGAAACAGGTGTTTTTTTTGTATTTTCTAATAAGCAATATTCATAAGCAATTTTTTGGTGTATTGTTATCGATTGATCGATTAGTCGTTCATTAACTTTGGCGACTATCGATCAAGGAAATTCCCTAGAATTTGCAACCCTATTTTGAATGCAATTCACTTATGATTATCTGCTTATATAAGTCCACATATCATATAATTAAATAGGAAGTGTCTAGTGTCAAGTTTATACAGTGTAAAGCATTTTTAATCATGAAAAAACTGGTTTAAGCAGGTGTTTCCAAACTTTTGACTTGTACATTTCATTTTTGGCTGGTAAAAGAAAAGTTTGGCGGGTAGAACCCTGCACCCGCCACACTGGCCAGTTACTTTCGAGATGAGAATTCTTCAAAATGCTCACTTGTAATTTCAGTTCCATTTCATTTCGTGATAAATTACGAACTAGATCGGTTTTAACGAGTAAGCGAGTTAATTTAACACAGTACTATGAGATACTATATGCATTGACAACAGGTAGAGTAACATACTGTATATGTGAATTTTTATTATTATTTTGGCCTGTAAAACATTGTTTTATTTACTAGCCTTTGCCATAAAGTTAATTTTGAATAGTGGGGTAAGGGTGAAGGTTGGGTAGTAGTGGAGAGGGTTAGGATTAGGGAAATTATGTAATCAATGAAGGTCCTCACAAATACAGTAATACAATGGCAGAACCCATGAATAATTGTTTGTGTGTGTGTTTGACCAGGACGAGTTCCGGCGCTGGTTCCTGGCCAAAGTGCGAGTGATGCTGGCCCCAGGAAGAAACCCCTTCCACAGCCTGGAGACCCAGACCACCTCCCCCTCCTCCCCTCTGGCCAACGGACACACTCCCCACCCCTCCGACGGCAGCCCTGCTCAGGAGCTCATCAGGAGATACGCCGACTACGAGCCCACACAGGTTTTAAAAACACTTCACACAGTATACTGTATATACTGTACTTGCAGCAACACACACAGAGCAAGTTTTAATTTGCTCCATTTATACAAGCACACACACATTTCAGCATTACACACAAACATACAAATTGCATCTGGAAATGACAAGAAATTACAATACTGTTTGTGCGTGTGTATATTTATGTAATTTCCACCTTTTCATATGAACAAGTGCACACACAGACTCTTGTATATCATAGTTTCTCCTCATATGGCTTTGATAACAGTTTTGCTTGCCCCCTCCCAGATTCGCTATTTTACACTCCACAGCACAAAGTACTACTGGAACGATGAGCTGCAGAACTTTGAAGTTTTGACGTAAGTATTCTCTGCTTATCTACAGGAATTTTACAGCCCACTTTTACCACCTGTTTACAAGCACTTTCACTGGAGAAACCTCTCCTGTAAAATAAAAGGAACAAAACATGCGAGTAATCAGCTGTAATAAAGGTTAGACTTAGTCATTCGATTTGTCAACCTTGTGTCCCGCTTTGACCTATATTCCCTCTACAGAGGCCTGGAGGATCTGCAGGTCAGCTGCTCCACCCTCCACTCGGAGCACAGTGCAGGCCTGACCAACAACCAGCAGGAGTACAGGTAATCTCAACCGTCTGAAGGGTAGGTCACACTAGACGATTTTTACATCAATTCTAAGCCTGACTGGACCATCCCTGATTATCCTGTGGTGTGAACAGGGGGGCTCAAGACCGGAGATTTTGGTCTTTTGGCCCTTTGATTTGGTCGGTCCAATCTGGCCGGGCTCTTGTAGTGTGAAGCGGTCTGAGACTGAAATCTCAAGAGTGATCCTGGCAGCAGACGATAAGAGTTAAGCTCAAGGGGGGAGAAAAAGAGAACGCAATGGAAGATAAGTCACTTTTAACAACAACTCCCACTTCAGTCCACTTCCCAACTCCACTTGCTCCCCTCTTCATAAATTGCTATAAAGTTTTATTTGGAGGAAAATGGCAACGTGTCAGGATTTGTATGATGATATGCAATGAAAAGCAGTTAAACTTGACATGAGGCTTTGCACAGCACGTTTAGAATGTGTTTGCATGCTGTATGTCAAGTATTCCAAAAGTTTTGGCCATCCAAATATTTCACTGTTTGTTTCTGGTTTTACTGCGTATATGGCCAGTAATCTTGGCCATTGGAAAGCCACCTGTTCAATGTCTACTCAAAACGAACAGGTTGCCAGCAGATCAGTGTATGATATATTACAAAACTCACCACCACTTTCACTATTTTACCCGCCACCTGGATTTTTAGAACAACATATAGAATTAAGTGATGTTTGGCTATCATAGTGGCTGGTAGATTAGACAAACTCACCAGCCACAGGCTGAATATACCAGTGTTTGTCTGGTGGCTGTGATAATTTCCCACCCAGTTCTCAATACCAGGGATAGGAAACCATGTGCCACCGAAGGCAGTGTATACAGGTTTTCATTCCAACCAAAGACACTAGAGCCCTGTTTCATTAGGAACAACACATAAGATGTTGGTGGGGATTCCCCCAAGCGGAAGTGCCATGGGCAAGGTATAATGATTAATGAAATGGGGCCCAGGTGATTTCCTTGCACAATTACAGCATTAGTTATCTGATAATCTCTTTCATATCCAAGCAAAATTGGTATTGTAACTGAAATATCCCTAACCGAATAGATATTGAATCAATTTGGGAAATCAGTGGCAATACCCAGCCCTAGAGGCTTGTGGTTATTTTGTATAGACAAATTCTTCATCAAATTTACAGAAAACGTACTATATCTAACCCTAACCCTATAATATATATCGTGATATGAAATTACCTATATCATGAGAGAAGATTTTATCCATAACGCACAGCCCTAAACGCAAAGTAGTATGTCTTCTGCAACAAAACAAAGCAATGAATGGCATTGAGATTCACCTCTCAACACACTACATAGCATAAGCTTTTAGACGACTTGCACGTTCCTGTTTTAGGTTGTGGAAACTTACAGATTAGACTTTGTAACGATGGAGAACTACATTGTAGCATTTACCAACTGTTGATAGTGGGAGTGATCCACCTGAGTAGGGAGTATACGCTGTCGCTCATGGTTAGGTTTTCACGTCTTGAGATGCAATTTGGGACTTCGCTAAAATATGAGGCTCACAATAGTAACTACAGACATTTGTCCACAGTAGCATGTGAAGCTGTAGCTAGCTAGCTACCGTAGCTTGTTCCCTTTGCAGGAGATGGAACGTTCCATCTAGCTAAAACCCTGCTGGGTGTAAATAATACTGAATGGATTTTTGTGAAATTAAGCCAAGCGAGATGTGTTGATACTTCCTATAACATGTTTAATAATCAAAGCCATATGCTTTTCAAATTTGTTATATGAAATAACCTCCCATTCATTGAGATAGGGCAAAGTCAACCAAAAGGTTGAAAGAAATGACGTAAACTTTGGCTCCCTATACTGTGTGTGTGCGTGTGTTAAATTGTGACTGTCATTGTTTTACAGACCTGGTTCAGAGCACAGTCAACATCAAGCCATCTGACTTATAAATGTTGCTCTCGTTTCTTTTACCCCTTGACAGGAGACTGTTCTTCGGAGTGAATGAAATTGCAGTGAAAGTGCCTTCTGTTTTCAAGCTGCTTATCAAAGAGGTGGGGCCCAGATTGGAACACCATAGCTGTTTCTTTTGGAATTGGATGTCCTCTTTCCTTTGAATGACAACTTATGCTTACTCATACCAATGAGACCGTTACTGAATATTGTCAGTTTAACAGTGTTTCTTTGGAATTCAAACAATAAATATTTTTTGTACTATTATGGAAATAATATGAAGCTAATAATTGAAACACGTCTGTGAGTGGTTCAGTGTGCGGCAAACGTACATTCTTTATGGACATTGTTTTCCTGCATTTTGCCAGCGCTTCTTAAAAGCTAGATCTCTGCACAAAACATTAGACTACAGTAATCTTATTTAGAAATCTTCCCCTTGACTGAATGCTCACTGGTAGAAATTTGCAGTAGCTTTGAATGGAATATTGGCTCAAATTAAAACTTGATCATTTGAGAAGGATACAACACATTGAACATTCCCTTCATTTTCAGAGTGATTTAATACTGTCACCAAATGTATTAATACCTTCAAGCCCTTTTATTGCTGATAGCGATTGGGGAAATTGGTTGCTAATCTCACACACACCCACCAAGGTGGCTCGCAGGACGGCCTAGTGGTTATAAGGATGGTTCCATACCTGGAGAGTCACAGGTTCAGTTCCTGCAACAGCCAACATGTCCATCCGCCGCCATATGTCCTGTAGAAGACAGAACCTGCACCTGCTCACTAATTGTTAATTGCTCTGGAAAGACCATCAGCTAAATGCCTAAAATGTTTAATGTAAATGTAGTTACACACTTCAATTGGAATGGTCCTGTTAAATGTTGGCCTGTGCTTATTTTGGCTAGGAGCTTGTTAGAATCCCTTGAGTCTTATGCTGCCTTCAAGTGCTCCTTGGAAGTCAAGAGTACGACTTGCTATGTGTTCAAGTGGTTTTGGACATAAATACCACAAATATGAACGCCTCAGACACTAGTGATTGTGCTTCTTTTGTTCTTTAATCACACCAAATGGATTGTGTGCATCCCGATGGGTTCTGCCATTATTGAAACTCAGAAACTCTCAGAAAATAAATGTTGACTTTCCCACTAGTGAAAATGAACGACATCAGCATGTGCACACTTCTCGTGAACACTGTAAACACAACACCCCTTGAAGGCACCATTATTTCAGATGGGTAGACGCTTTTCCTCTACTCTAGGCCATCTCAGTTTCTCTTTCTCACTCTCATAACTACTCTTACCAGCCGTTTTTCTTTTGCAATTTTCTTTGACTTTCACTCTAACTCTTTACTGGCTTTAAGTGTGGAGCATAGAGAAGTCTGTACACGCCAATACAGCTCAGGCTAAATATAAAAACTGAAGAAAAAAAACATGTAAATGGGAATCCTGTAGACGTATAGAAACATTATAATTTGGTTCATTTTTCCACTGGCTGTCGGTGTGACATAGCTACCTAGTTATTTCTTTTTTTTGAACAATCTGTTTTTAAATGCATTGTATTCACTTATTGCTCACACCTTTGTGTATTTGTCACCTCAGTCTCTACTCCTGTCTGTCTCCTCCTGCAGGTCCTCAACCCTTTCTACATCTTCCAGCTCTTCAGTGTGATCCTGTGGTGTGCTGATGAGTATTACTACTACGCCATGGCCATCGTCTTCATGTCGTTCATATCCATAGCTACCTCTCTGTACACCATCAAAAAGGTGAGCTCCCAGCCACATTATTAAACCAGGGTTGATTATCAGGCCTCATATCCTTGGCAGACCGGGGTTACATGGTATTGGAAGAGTATGTTGATTTGACTATTTAAATTGGGAAGAAGATCCGGTAGGTAGCTTCCGAGACCAAATCACCTGTTATTGGTTCAGGAGTGAGTGTGGACATTTGGACCAATCAGGTAGTTTCTTACACACGCAATAACAAACATGGTGATTTGGTCTCGGATCTTCTTCCTAAGAACTTAACACAATCACAGGAAAGTATACTTTTCTGTTATTTACCGCTTACCTCACACTAACTGAACTGTTCTGGCGCAAAAATCCCCACCCATCTGATGCTCTGTGCAGGATAGAACCAACACAAATAATTATTTGTTAAAATGTCACCTGTTTATGGTCAGACGCCTGGCAGGTCAAAGCCAGTGTCAGACATAAACCCTGCCCCGCACTAAGTCTAATCCAGGCCCATTCAGGCTAGCATAAAGGCTCAACTACACATGGTCTGCTGCCCCTGTATTCAGGTGGTGGTGAGGGGGGATGGGGTGCAAGAGGAGATCTTGAACTCTTGAGGAAAACCAAAAAGCTCTTTGAAGTTTGCTTTTGGAAAACGGTTCTGTCCTATAATATTAACTTTCTTTGTTCTCTTTCTCTAGCAATACATCATGCTTCACGATATGGTGGCAACTCACAGTATTGTCCGCATGTCCGTATGCCGAGTCAACAATGGTTTGTCCGTTTTTTATTTTTGTCCTTCTGTGTTTTCTCTTTGTGGAATGCCTTTGTAGAGTCTTTTGATAATAGCAGAGAGCATTTCTTAGCCTGTTTGGTTTCCTGCTTTTATGATGAGTGCTTTCCAAACCAAACCTGAGATTAGACATTTTTCAGCTTCTGTGCTGGGCCAGACTCAATTACAGAGTCACACACTGCTTTGGCTGCCTTCCAGATGGCTGCTATGATGGGACACTGCAGGGTTTGAGAGAGAATTTCAGTATGTGTGAGAGTGGGTGCTAGTATGTGCGTACCGGTATGTTTAAACGCACTCTTGCACGAATCTGCTCATGTATGTGTATGTGTAACTTTTGTAAATGGGTGCTTCTTTCTGCAAAGCCGATGCACAAGCATTGGACAGTACATCCATTTACTGCAATGGCCCGTGCATATGATGCCTCAGCTCTTTCTCTGCTGCCCAGAGGTGCATGAGTAATGAATGATGTGCTGAACAAGACTCTGGGGCTCTGATGCCCCCCATAATTCTCCTTTCTCCTACTCCTGGCTTGTTTCCCACACTTGCGACCTCTCCCCACCAGCTTGTAACACTGCCCTCCACTTGTCTGTATTTTATGCACTCCTTTTATTTCTCCTCACCTCCATTTATCCCCCTGGCAGCTATCGAGGAGATCATGTCTACTGATCTGGTGCCCGGTGACGTTATGGTCATCCCCAGAAATGGGACCATCATGCCGTGCGACGCTGTGCTGGTCAGCGGCACCTGCATCGTCAACGAGAGCATGCTCACAGGTCAGAGGGTTTTTCAGTGTCAGTGTCATAAAGGCCCAAGGCAAAATATCTGACATGCTTGAAGTACTTGAGTGTTTGATGTTTAATTTCACAAGCACTTGAACAGTTTCTGGGTTTCAAGGCAAAGTAGTTCATTTAAGCTGTTCATGTAAGGTGTACTACAAATTGTGTTGCCAACTGTACAGATAAAACCAAGATAATAAAAAGCTAAAACAAAGGAGGGTAGAAACACTGGTTGGAACAAAGAAATCACAAAAGAAATCTGCTGGCCAGCTCTTTTGGTGTGTGAGTGTGCGTGTGCGTGCGTGCGTGCGCACTTTGCATGTATGTAAGTGGAATGGATATGAGCACACTGGGCCACACCAGAGCAGTAGAAACATAACCCACCAAACGTACGACACACAGTGTTGACAATTAACCCAGGTCTGCATGCTGCTTACAGTAGTGTCATATTTGTTTTGTGTTTCTGCCATGTTTGCACACAATTGTCGGACCCTGAACAGAACTGGGCAAACAATGTGCTTCTGTGATGGGCCAGACTGAATTACACAGTTACCCACTCATTTGGCTGCCTTCCAGGTGGCTGCTATGATGGGACACTGCAGGGTTGGAGGAGAGAGAATGTGATATTGTGTGTGCCTGACTGTCAGGGCAGTAAACTAGCTTTTTCATCTGCTGTATACATTGTGCTGGACTGCAAAGTTCAACAGCCACTTTCACCAATTTCCGATTTGTAGAATAGAAAAGGTACTGTTTATCAGCTGGTAGAATAGATACACTAAACAACCACAGCCAAACTTAACCAAACTTACTTGGCTGATAAAACTGATTTCTGAATATGAGACCCTAACCCGGGGGGAGTTTGCCCAGATATGGTCCGGTCTCTATGTCTCCCCCTCACGGACCTTGGAAAGCTCCGTGTGGGCAATACCACAAACTTGAAAAGACCAAAGCAGAGTTCTGGGCCCAAATGAATGGCAGGGTTGATTCCGTCCATCCTACCTAGAAATATGTAGGCTTCTAGGTCTTCCCCTCACTGACCTAGGAGAGGTTCAGTGCAGGGGAGACCACGTGTTTGTTTGACAATTGCTTTTTCTTTTTGTCTTCCAGCGCCAGCGGATGTTCGGGGGAAGGGACATAAAATACAAAAAATAAATAAATAAAATAAATATGAAGGGTGCATAGGGTTCCTGCCTGGTCCCACGAGTAGGCCAGTGCAACAAGGACCACAGAGTCACCAAAAACATAAAAACCTAACCCTAACCCACATTTGGCTGGTGGAAATTTTCCAACCTGCACACAGTCATCAGGCCCCTAACAGGACTGTGCACATATTAATCTTCTAGCCCTCCCTGCTGCAACCAAGCCTTACATCAATCTCCCCTCCTCCAGGTGAGAGTGTTCCGGTGACGAAGACCAACCTCCCGAACCCATTGCCGGGAGAGATGGGAGGGGAGGCTGATGTTGTCTACAACACAGAGGAGCACAAGAGACACACCCTCTTCTGTGGCACCAACGTCATCCAGACCCGCTTCTACACCGGCGCACTGGTCAAGGCTGTGGTGGTCCGCACAGGTGTGTGTGTATGTGTACAGCATAAAATCACCATAACATCACAATGTATCCTATCATATAGTTATCCTATATCATAATACATTATGACCAATATCTATGGTCCCCCCTCAATTTCAGTTAACAATCTGACAACTAAATCAGAATCAGAATTCGTTTTTAATGGCCAAGTATATTTGAAGGAATTTTTCTTGGTATAGTTAATCACATACACATCTAAGATTATAAAAAGTACGTATAATACAGTAATATAAATATATTAAAAGAGGAATAAAATCTAACACTACTGCCGGTCATTGCAAGAGCAGTGCACCCTTTCAGAGTTCAATGAGAGAACCTTTCAAATAAATTCTTCCCCTTTTCCCCCCCAGGTTTCAGCACAGCCAAAGGCCAGCTGGTGCACTCCATCCTCTACCCCAAGCCTACCGACTTCAAGCTATACCGCGATGCCTACCTCTTCCTGTTGTGTCTGGTGGCTGTGGCCGGAATTGGATTTGTCTACTCCATCGTCCTCAGCATCATGAAAGGGGTAATCCAGGATACCCAGAACAGATTAAACTAATGAAAATATACAGATTTTGAGTGAGATGGGTTCAGCGTTCCTATAGAAAAAGGGGGACGGGGGAGTATAGCTGAAACAAGCACAGATTCTGTACAGTTCCATGGCGCTTTACTAGCAATTACATATTTTTGATTAGCAGTTTATTTGAATTCTACGTTCTACTTTAAGTACTCTATAGATTTGTGCATTTGTGTAGTGTGGCCTACAGTGGTTCTCAACCTTTTCAATTTGTGACCCCTAAAAACACAAAATGACACCATTTTGATTTGCCTTTTTCAGGCTATTTTGTTTAATTGTCGGAGGAAGGGTAGAGGCTGCAGTTGTTCATTATTTCTTATATTAAATTATAAATAATAGTACATTTGTGTATTAGACTTTTTTTCCCTCCACATTAAATCAAGTCAAACACCAGGTTGAGAAGCACTGACATACAGTATAGTTGGTGTTGTAGAGGGAAATGAAATGAGTGCAGTGTTCCAGTTATACAAGGTTTTAAGTACACAGAGTTGTGCAGATACTGTATGAAATGCACCAGCCACCAGCCACATTCTTTGGCTATGGCTGGTAAGCTTGTTTGCTCTACCAGCTACTTTAGCAGCTGGCTTTTCAATTTCTCAACAAATTAGTTGGTATGGTAAAATGTTGAAAGTGGCTGATTCATTTTCAAATTAATCATCCACTGTGGCCAGTGGAAAGAAGAAGTGAATTTCCTGCCCTTGGTGTAAGATTGTACAAAATACATTTTTGCAATAATGTCAACAGTACAATTGACAGGATCACTATGTGCCACAGAATAGGGAAGTTAGCTGAGGAATTTGGTTGCATTCTCCCTAAGCCTCTGGTAGGATTAGCATTAGACTCAGGATCAGTCAGTTTAGCAGTTCAGTGCTTTGGATTTATTGCTCGATGAACGAGGGAAGTAAAAGATGCCACAGGGAGGCGTCGCTGTACCACACTGTTCAATCCCTAAATTGGCTCTCGATGGCTTCTTTTGGGAAAAGTCATACATAGTCGACAATAATGTGCATTCATCATCTGGCAAATGTGTAATGGGAGTGCCACGAGGATCAGTCCTGGGCCCCTTGTTATTTAGCCTCTATATAAATGACCTTCCCCAGCAGTGTCATGGGGTAACTGTTCAAATGTATGCCGAAGACACCGTTGTGTATATACATGCCAAAATGGCAGAGCAAGCTGCCTGTAAATGAACAAAGACCATGGCACAGGTATCGCAGTGGCTTGATCATTCATGGCTTAGCCTAAATGTCAGCAAAACTGTAGGTATGTTTTTTTTACTATAACTCAAAGACAACAGTTTATGCTGACATTTTCATTCAAGAGGAAAAAATCTACATAGTCACCGAATTCAAACATCTTGAAATGATCTTGGATTCTAACCTTACTTTTAAGAAACGCATCAAGAAAATACAATAAACACAATCAAATACAACTTGTTGGTACAACTTCAGGCTTATACGAAACTGTCTTTCCACTGATGCAGTAAGAATCTACATGCATGTTATGGTTTTATCGCACATGTCAGGAGAAACTGCTATCAAGCCACTGCAATCCCTGCATAAACATACTCTAAAAATTCTGGATAAAAAGCCCACCCAATATCATCACTGTAACATACTCGAGAAGTATAATTTATTAAGCTTTGAGAGTTTTAGATTTTATTCAGATGTGTGTCTTGTATACAAGATTCTACATGGTCTAGACACTAAATCCCTACCAGCTCCAGGAGTTCTGTTCTGTAGTTGGATGGGGGGCAAGCAAAACGGTGATTATCAAACCAAAGAATGCCAAGTCAATAGTTAGTTGCCAAAGTCTATCCTTTCTGCCTGCCCCAGGTGCCAGCTGAGACCATCGTCATCGAGTCACTAGACATCATCACCATCACTGTACCACCGGCGCTGCCTGCCGCCATGACAGCCGGCATCGTGTATGCCCAGCGACGCCTCAAACACCTCGGCATCTTCTGCATCAGCCCACAGAGGATCAACATCTGTGGGCAGCTCAACCTGGTCTGCTTCGACAAGGTGGATACGAGGGGTTTTAGTCAAGTTAAGCTTCCTTTGTTTTCTGTAAAGCATTTTGTGACATACCTGTTGATGGCCTGTCTAGGGTTTGCACGACTACTAGTCACTGGATGCGTCAATGTAGTCCACGTCTAGTTGGATTGCCCACGTTAACATCAACAGTCATCACTTCTCTAAATGATCATGCCATTCTAACGTGATTCCATCTGTATCTATATATAGGGTTAAGTTAGACAAGGATATTGGTCATGGCAACGTTCGGCTAAATAAGCAATTTCATATAGTCAATCACTAGTCAACTAGTAGCTACCTAGCAAGCGGCCAGTGCTCACATAAACACTGAGGAATAAAAGTTTACATTGTAAACGTATTTGTCCCTAAAGGGAAATGTGATTTGCGGGAAGGCATACAACACAAATATACAGAAGCATACTGTACAAGACACTGAATGAACAGTGGAAAGAGCAGAACATTTTGAGTGAACAGGGAATTGGAGGCGTTTGGTGGAGACATCTGTTACAATTTCACATTTTATAGCATTTGTAATAAATGAGGTCTTCGGTCTGTTTGAGTGAATGGATTAAGGGTGTTTGGGTTGGGTAGGTGCCGTTGTGGATGGGAAATTAACTTATTTCTGTTTTCCAGACTGGAACTCTGACAGAGGATGGACTAGACCTTTGGGGAATCCAGAGAGTTGAGAATGGCAGGTAAGAAGGTCTATACCACAAAATGTGAATTGGATAGAATGGACATCCCACTGTTTGCCGTGGTCATTTGACTAGTACAACATAAAATGGCTTCTATGGCATTTTAAGGGCAAGCTGCTATAGTGACGGTGGAAGTCTGGGCAGTAAGGCTGTAAAGTGTTTCACATGCTGTGACTATCCTAAACTGAAAAGGGGTTAGTTTTGTCAAGTTACAATAAGATATAATTTAAGTAATAAAATGTGACTACTTACCAACAGTAATAAAGCGATTAAACCCAAATCGGTCCAACAATCCATAAGTACCTCCTTCAGTGACTTGCCAGTCGGTTTATATGGAAGTTAGCCCAATGTTCCAGGATGGTCGGAGTGGCGGACATTTTTATGTGTACCAAAACGGGCCGCCGCTCCAACCATAACCATCCAAGTTATTAGGATATTTTATTATCATGAATTGATTATATAACTTTAGCCACAATCATAAACTGCTACTTTCCTTGCTATTTAGATTCATAGCCTTGTTATTCATT
Organism: Acanthochaenus luetkenii; assembly: GCA_900312575.1. NCBI lineage: Eukaryota > Metazoa > Chordata > Actinopteri > Beryciformes > Stephanoberycidae > Acanthochaenus > Acanthochaenus luetkenii. The sequence goes on along the minus strand of OMOT01031106.1, from coordinate 733 downwards.
GCCTCTGGAAACATTGTTATTCTCATCACAAGATATATTCATCAGTTTTTCCTACTTGTGCCTCCCCAAAAGTATATCTCTGAGCTAACCTTCTGTCTTCTTTCCTCCTCCTCTACCTCCTCCTGCCCTCTTCCCAGTTTCCACCTGTCAGAGGAGAATGCCTACAAGCAGAGTCTTGTCAAGTCACAATTTGTGGCTTGCATGGCTACCTGCCACTCACTCACCAAGATAGAGGGCCAGCTCTCTGGAGACCCTCTGGACCTCAAGATGTTTGAGGCTACAGGCTGGGTGAGTGGTTCCATATCTATCCTAAAGCATAACGTTGGCCAGGGCAGGAAACTGGGCAGCAGGAGTAATTTATAATTTATCCTTTATTGTCACACATGCACAGAGCACCGCACACACCTAGTGAAATTATTCTCTGCATTTAACCCATCACGGATCCCCCCCGGATACACACAAGTAATTGCACAACACACACATGCTAGGGGGGCCCGGAGCAGAGGGCTGCCATTACGGCGCCCAGGGAGCAGGTGTCTTTTGGGGTTAGGTGTCTTGCTCAAAGACACTACAACAGATTTATCCCCGGGAGGAGCTGGACTCGAACCGCCGACCTTGCGGTTGCGGGACGGGAGCTCTACCACCATCTCTTTTCTATTGCCCCCACTCCACAGTGTGGTCACATCACAGGCTCAGCTTCAGAGCAGCACCCCTGGAGCTAGTAGATATTTTG
>OMOT01031088.1:0-18382 GCA_900312575.1 Acanthochaenus luetkenii | reverse complement strand
CAGGAGTCAAAAGACGTTTCTCTCTTTGGGCAGGACATTTATTTCCTCTGTGACAGATGTACAAAGAACACAAAGTCCACCAATAATATAAAGAAAGTGTGAAGCATGGTACATTTCACTGAGCTGGCTGGCTTCTTCTGCTCTACCGACTAGTGATGGGCGGATTTCTACTGCAGTATCGATATATCGATACGCACATACTACTAATTTGTTATCGATTCCATTTAAAAAGTATCGATTTCAACGGTATTTTTCATCCAAAACGTGGTCAAACAAGTGAAGACCATGCTGCCTGTCTGAGAGGAGCTAACACTACAGCCCAGGTAAGATATATGCTAACACTGCTAGTTTACTACCATTACCATGTTAGCAGTAGCCTGTTTAGCCAAAGCGTCACTCCCGTGTCCTCTCTGCACTTCCATAGCGCACACATAGCCACTCACACACTGTGACTATGTGGCTATGGTGCATAGTGACCGAAACAGACTTTCTCTTATAGAAAAACACACATGGTAAAACATGGCTGCCCTCGCTATGCAGAATGCAACTCTCCAACTCTCGCTGTCCTATACTCTATTATCAATACAAAACATACTTAGTCTGCTATGACCACTAGGGTTGCAAATTCTAGGGAATTTCCTTGATCGATAGTCGCCAAAGTTAATGAACGACTAATCGATCAATCGATAACGATACACCAAAAAAACAGACATTTTGATGACAAAATGTCTGGACGTAAGAATCGATTCTTGGGAGTTGGTGAATCGATCGATGATTGTGGACAATAGAATCGCAATTTTTGCATGAATCGATTCCTCCCAACACCTCTAATGCAATGTGAAGTCCTTTGAGACATACTTGTATAAAAGGGCTATATAAATAAAGATTGATTTGATTTGACTGCTTTAAAAATTATGCTGCATGCAATATAAACAATGGTCAATTAGCTGAACATGGAGTCAGTGCTTATATCTTCCGTTTTTTATTATAGCTATATTTTAGCTATAACCACTTGGTTATCATTAAATCCAGAAACCCCAGCATTTAGAAAAGTATTCTATAAGTAATCTAAATTATTCTGATTATGTTACTGATATTGAGTATTCTAACTATATTCTAAGAATATATTACTGATTACATTTAGAAGCTTGTAATCTATCTGATTACATAGTAAAAGTGCTTTCAGCACCCACACTATTTACGGTAATCAGAGATTGTCAGTGTAGTCAGAAAAGCGACAGTTTTGCAGTCATATTTTATTTTACTATTATTTACTAGTTATTTTAAGTACTTTCTACACCACTCAGCCCTGCATGAAAACGTACTGTATGTACCAAAAGTATTTTTGCCATACTATATACACTCGTGAGTAAGCAATTAAAGGAACTGATTAGGATTGTATGCTGACTTTATAATCTACTATTTAAAAAAAAAAAAAACGGAATTATAGTTGTAGTATTTGCCACTATCTGGTATATTTTCAAGACTGCTAATTAAGAACTCGATAATAGCCAGATGCTAATTTAGGCCTACACTTTGATGTATTACACATGTGGGATGCAAACACAAGCTTCACCGCACAACCTGGACACCAGTAAAAAATAAAATAAAAAGTTCAGTCTAATTTTTTTCCCCACCAGCAGCCATGGGTGCTCCTTGCACATGCTCACTGTACTCATGCGGAGGTGTGTGCAGGCATGGCTTGGACTCTTCCTCTCTTGTGTGTGCATAAGGCACTGGTGCAGTGTTAATGGGCCCATGGAGGGGGCACTAATTGATTAATTCTCCCCAGTCCTCTCATTAACACCTTTTCCCAGGGTAGCATGTATCTCTCCAGGCACCCCTATAGCCTCCCATATGTCTCTGTTCCCTTCCCCTACCTACAGTTTGACTTTGTCAAGGGACTGGTGGCAGGGAGAGACCCAAACTTGGGCTGGGATCACAGACAGAGGTGGAAGGGAAGAGGACTGAAACCTCTGGTATCTTGTTATTGTTGTACCTGACAGAGCGAACCATTGATGATGGTACTTAATATTTAATTAATATTTCCCTATCCCACCCTGTGTTCACAGTATTCGCAGTGTGATGCAGAAGTACCTTGAAGAGAGAGATGAGCTGACATTTGACAAAATTTTCAACCAGAAGATTGGTAAGTTTTTATTTAAAATGTATATCTTCCTTTTTTTAAACCTAGAGTGGTCCATATTTTATTGTTATGCCGAATGTATATTTATAAAGTTTTGACCATGTCACTATTATGCAAGTCATAAGTAAGTCTCAAGTCTTAACCTTCAAGTCTCAAGTCAAGTCACAAGCTCGGGTCAAGTTACAAGTCCCTCATTTCAGGTCTCAAGTCCTCAAGTCTCAAACGTAGTGTGTTTTATACCAATTGAACACGTGTTTTTAAAATGCAGGTAATATTAAATTGTTTAATTTTAGTAATGCATAAATAAACTACACAATATAATACTAAACAAACCTGCTGCTGCTTCTCTTGACTTTGGCCAGTTCTTAAAGTCATCCAGCTTGGTGGCACACAGGGCCCCTACACTTGCGTCCTGGAACCTGTTCATCATGCTCTCTACAAGCCTCTCATCAGGTTTGCCTGTGAGGCGGCGACAGTGTTGTTGTCACCCAGCCTGAGTGCCACTCCCTGATATCAATTGTCCTTTGTGACCTTCAACATGGGACCATCTCTGGTGATAAAAGATGAATTTCACTATCTTATAACGGTAGCATCTTTTCATTTCAGTATTAACCATAACATTCTTACCCCTCACCAGTCTTTTTGAACTAATAATTGCTCTAATTAAACTTAATCTTAATCTAAGACAAGTGATATTGCACAAAACATACCTTGTTTTATACTTCAGTATCACAGCTCGAGTAGCGGACGGGGAGCTGTTGGCTTCTACAATGGTGACAGTTGACCTTTGTAGACAGGTGGAGAGGTTGCTCAGATGGGTGAGCATGTCATAGGTGAAACTGTAGAACTGGACCACAACTGTCTCTCTGGCGGTGCTGAAGAACTTGTTTGCCGTGGCATGCTGGACAACCCTGCCACCTTGAGCATCAGGAGATTGAATCTGGAATACATTATAAAACACAGACGGACAAAAGCAATTAGCCAATTACTTTCTTTTCAAAAAACTTTCTATTATATTACCTATTTCTATTATGGCACATTTTTACAGTTTGAGTGAGTTCCATCAGCAAGTCAATATAGCGTTGAAATTATTTTACTGTATTACATTAATATGAATACAGTAATTAATAATGATATGAATATCTCATCCTTATGTCCCACTGGGTGACTATGAGTATAAGTAAGTAACTATTAAATATTACAAACATGCATATTTTCATTATTCCGACTGCACAAACATTGATAAATTACTTTGGTGTAGTAAGGTTCTAGGTGCTGAACGATTCCCTGGTAACCCAGTAAGAAGTGGTCCTGTGCATGAAGCAGGTCCTCTACCCAGCGAGTGCCACTGCTTGGGGTAGGCACCAGTGGTGTATGGCAGAGAATGCAGAAGCTGCTGATCATGTTAGCTCTGTTGAGTGGGCTGACATGGTAGAATGTGTACAGCCCACTTAGGAGGTCTTCAACCCTCTGGTATAAATTGTTGCTCCGGATGGGATCTCTGAAGGCCAATTCAAGACGGTGTGCCATGCAGTGTACGCCAACAATGTACTGCTGGTCCCGCTTAAGGCGGCTGATGACACCATTATGGTCTCCTGTCATTACCGCTGCCTCATTCGTGGCCACAGCAACCAGCTTTCTGCCCCAATCTGAGCTGTTGGCTGTTGTGATATGTGCTGCATCCGCCTTCTCCACCGTCTTGATGCCCTCACATGTTGATTCCACTTTTCCTTCATTGCAGTAACGAACATAGACCAGCTTGTCTCTGAGCTAACATAACATTCTTTGATTATGCACCACCAAGCAAAAAAAGTCACAGCCCCAAGAGTCGGGTGGCTTCTGAAACGTACATGCCAAATGAAAAATGTACCCGCATATGGCGCTTAGCAGGCAGGAGAGCTTTGTTCCAAGGTGTCAATCATCTGCATGTCAAGTGCTATTGGCTTGATATTGACTATTGCTATTGACACTTTGTGTTTCTTCTCTCCACTGTCCCTTATACATATAATTAAAAATGTTGTATAATCTAGATGATGATTTAGGCGCCTACTTCCGCCTACAATATTACATTTTCTCAGTATTTTTTCATGAGAGAAATATCTGAAAATCTGCAAGTTATGTTCTTCATGTCAGAATATCATATTGTAAGTAAAGTACCGGTATGTATCATACAAGGCTGTGGGACATTTTATGGGGTTTGAAGCATTTCCTATCTATGGGTATAATCATCCTAACCCACAATACACGTTGGTTTATTTTTGTATTGTATTTGTATTGTGAAATATTATGTTAGATTTACCTAGATATGACCTGACACAATTCCTTGTAAATCTTTATTAAAGGATAAGTTCGCTATTTTGGACCTTAGACCCTATTTGCAGATGTTTTACCATGCAATTGACATGTAGAGACCATCATTTCACTGATGGGCTCAGTATTGAGCTTTCTACAGTTGTCCTGCTGGCTCTTACCGGGCTACAATAGAAGACTATTGGGCAATCGTAAATGCTTTGGGAAAAACTACGACAAATGTGGTTTTCTGAGACTGGAAGCTTAGGGTGTATTCCTACAGGTCTCAGTATGCTCTCCTGTGAAATGTAGGCTATTGCAAACCGAATGTTCAGACAACAGATCCATTTGAAACAGAACAATTTTGCCGACTGCACATCCCACTGTAAACTTATGCACTCTAGATACGTTGTAGAGACACAGTATTATCCGAATAGCAAGGATTACTTCGAGTTGTCCATTCGGTCGGTATTTTGGGGATGTGGAAGAAGGTTTCTAAAACTAAGCTGTTTATTAGCGCTTGAAAGTCCATGGCATCGGTTGCGCACGCTGGAGATGATCCAGTGTCATCTACGGATACATCCATGTTTTCAATGGCATTCGGTAGCAATAGATCCCGCTCCCAATTCCAAAAATATTCCTCCTCTCTGGGCATCTGCTTGCACCTCTTGGAAGAACACCAAAAGTCCCCCGAAATTCTTGGTCTAGCCTCGGCCACAACATCGGGTGGCTACGCACCTTCTTCAGCCTCTTTCTCTCTTATCCGTGTCCGAGTTCCGTGTCCATGTATTCTGGCTCAAACCATTAGCCAGTGCCATCAAAGTAAAAATATGTTTCATTTTTATAATCATTATAAGAGTCCATTGTCCAGCTTATTTGTGCAAATAGTAGCCTACGTTGCTGCATGTAAACAAATTAAAGCTGCTCACCTAGATACATTATTGTAAACAGCTGGCTCTCTCCCCCACCTATGACACATATTCCTCCACGGGAGCAGAGAAAACAAGTGGCAGGGGTATACGTCCAAGCCATGCCAAGCATTAATAATGTTCAGATTGTGATCCATTTCACAGGAGAGCATACAGAGACCCGTAAGAATACACCCTGCGCTTCTTGTCTTCCATTGTTGCCTGGTAAGCCTGCTCAATACTGAACCGAAGAGTGAAATGATGGTCTCTACGTGTCAGTTGCATGGTAGAACGTCCGCAAATAAGGTCTAAAGTCCAAAATAGCGAACTTATCCTTTAACAACACAAAGCCTATAGTCAACGTGACGCAACGTCTCATCATTTATCAGGGTTTGACACTAAGGGTTTTTCTATCCCCTCCTCCCAGACATCAGATTCATTGAAAATATGTAGCTAGCTAGTTACCGTTAACATTAGTAAGTACATTAAAGTTACTCACCTTCGGCAAGCTTGATCGGACTTGTACCTACTTCCCCCCGACGTCCACTCCATTTACCTCTTACAAATCCAGCAGTGCCGGGTATTGGGTGAAAGGATGCTCAGTCTTTGCAACATGATTTTTTTGCTTTCTTCGTGTAGCTGTTGGACACAATGGTCCATCGGTCTAGGAACAGTCAGACTTTTTTTTCTTCTCCGTGCAAATCATTCGTGAATGGATTTGGCATGGCTCTCCAAACTTAGTTTTCTGTAGCTGTCGTTGCCATGGAAAAATGATACATTTTTATTGGCTTTGCCTGGGAATTGTCTGCAGACAGTGCAGTACATAGCCGGTAATGTGGCGTTGTTGTCCATCCACGGATATCTTTCTTTCCACGAAGGGATAAATGTTATCTTATCATTCTCATAATCAAGCTTTGCTAACTTCGGCTGTGAACCTTCCGCCATGTTTCAAAGAAACTAACTAAAATGACTGTTACTACGTCTAATGACGTAAGGAATGTCATTACCAACAGGCAGACGGGCTCAACCTAGGTAGACAGCGGCAGCCGCAACTGAATAGGCGAAATCAAGAAGAAGAAAAAAGCATGCCCGACCAGGGCAGTCAAAGACTGGTTTTTCTTGCCCCGGGCAATCAGGGCAGCGTTAATGTCGAACCCTGTTTATAATAATGGGTTGATTTTAATTCAACATAAAACCAGCAGGCTTTTTTGGAACAGCATAGGTCTACTTGAGAGAGTGAGAAGGAGAAGCAGGTTGGGTGGTAATGATAATTTTCCCTACTGAAAGGCACAAATCTTGACAATTATAAACAATTATGGTGTGAGTACTGTGCATTCGAGCTGTGTAATGTTTGGTGTGGCATCAGTGCACAATATAGCGCTTTGTGATTTTGTTGTTGTTGGGGAGCCTTGACTTCTCAATATATGCTACGGCATGGCTTATAGCTCAGAACTAAAAATTGCCCATCTACTTTTTTTTCAGACATTCATTGTACATCACCTACTGCAAAGGCATGTTGATTGGTCAAGCACATATTTTCACATGCAGATTTGTGCTAAAATCATGTTCTGAATATTTTTTCAGTCATATTTTTGCATACAAATGTATGCATGGTGTCCAATGGCTTTTAATCAGGAGCACTGTACAAGACTACTGATTTGACAACCGTGTCTCACTTTTCCAAACAATACACTGAGACAGTAGTTGTTTCGATTTGCATACAAACAACCCTAAATCAAAAATGGATTTCTTGTCAACAGCGCTTTTCAGTAATTTTCTTTTTATTTAATGTAGGCATGCTAAGATGTATATCATTTTTGAAGCCTATAACACAAGATTTAGGTAAAGTCCTGAACTATTAATGTGCTCTGCTTTGACCTGTTATCGCTCGCAAACTTTGAACCAGCCCTTTTCCCTAATTACTTGTGAACTAATGGCAACAACCATAGAAATACAGTATTCCCTCTTGCAGTTACAGTATTTTCTGTTGCTCTGTATTAAGTAGCTAACTCAGTGCTACTGTTATGTGATGTCATGTAATTGCAGTCTAGCTGGTGGCTCCAGTTTAGCTGGCAAGTTAAGTTGGCTATTTTTAGGCTAAGATTTTACAACTACCAGATTGACCGCTTGTGGTTAGAGGTGAAGTAGTAGCTCTGTTGTTATTGGTCTCACGGACTCATCTCCAATACTGCTGCTTATCCTAACATACATAACAACCAAGATGTCTGGTCGAAAGCCAGTGATCACAAACCTATACTTTTCCCCACATTTTTACCCCACACTGTTAGTCAATCAGTTAAATGTCGTCCTGACACAGTAGTTTTTGGAGGACAACTTTGCTTGGCAGGCTAATTAAAAGGGGGCCCTTTTCCTGTTGTCCTGAAGCATCTTAATGTCCCAAATAAGGATTTTTTTCATCAACCCTGGGATTTCAGGATGCTGTTAGTTCAAAGCTCTGTTGTCTTCTTCTTTGCCAGGAATACGTTTGCTGATTGGTTAATATTTAATTTAGGTGAGTATACAACAATGCTGATTGGGTGATCACATCATTTCTCTTCACAGGGTTATTACATTACAGCATTTAGCAGACGCTTTTGTCCAAAGCGATTTACAATAAGTACATTTAGTCAACCCAACCATATATCGCAGTCTTCATCAGCTAAGCCTTCAATAGGAATAACATATTGCTTTGATGGTGTGGTGACTTTGTTTGTGTTCAGCGTTGGCATTGGCGGTACAGTGGTTCAATGTACATCGTCATGTTTCCTGCTGCGTCTTGTACTCCAGTCTGTAGCAGTGCTTTTGCTGTGGCTCCTCTTGATTGTTTCCATTCTGAGCAGACCGGCAGTGAGCCAGTAATCCTGGTGTACCAGGGGACCACAGCCGCCCTGCAGGCTTCTACTAGGTTTACTTACTGTTTTAGGTCTCAGCCCCTATGAGAATAGACTGCAGTAATTCTCCCTCCCTCCTTTTCTCTTTGTCTTCATCTCTTCCTTTGTGTCTCTGTCAGTGTTTCATTTTTTTACTCACTCACTCACTCACTCACTCACTCACTCACTCACTCACTCACTCACATATGTATGTATGTATGTTCAATATCCCCTCCTACTTTACCCTACTGTGTGTGTGCTCGTAGACACCAGTGTGAAAACCATGACACCATCCCATCCAATGTTTCAGCCCTCCCCATGTGATATTTTAATCTTATGAACAGTAGGGATAGGACGATGTGGTAATCTCATGATTCAATTTGATTCACAATGTGGGGAGATTCGATTAAGCCAAAATTTGATGTGAAAAAAAGTTACACGATGTAAAAAATTGTACAACATTGCCATTATTTATTTATGACTGAACAATAGCATACCATAAGTCTCTCTAGGAATATCATATGAATATTATAGTCCCCACAGGGGATACAACACCATACAGTGCAATATGGTCACTATAACCCCTCTATTGCAAACCACACACACTATAATCCCCTATAGGGATATTATATTAATATTACAGCGATTTAGCATTTGGAACATAGACGATGGAGCCAATTAATTTAAATGGTAATTATTACATGCAGTGTAAATGTCACAATGTCCTCTTTCCTTGAGAAAATGTTTGGTAACGTTAATACAGCATCAGGCGTCCCATCGCCCCAGTGCCTGCTGCTTCCCGACACCTTAGTAGTTAGTTACTGCAGCCGTGATTTCTCTCCGTTTGGGACTTTTGTCATACGGGATTGATTTGGAAAACGTCGTTTGCCTCAGGGATGGTTGCTTTGGCGTTTGTGTGGGACCGGGACATGTGGACATGCACAGTTTCACGCACTCTTCATTTTGTATTGGGTGAATTTTCAATTGGTGGTACTACTACCTTTTGTTGCATATTTTGCAGATAACCATTGTTTGTGCAACATCTTCCTTGCGGTAACCAAACCACCACCAGATGATGGATTCAGTGCTGTTATTTTTTGGAACCAGTTCGTCCGCCTCGGCGCCTCCATCTTCCACTGCCATTTCTGAATTCAACACAATTAAACGCGCTAAACTCTCCACTTCTTTCGCTCTCTCGTCTCCTCTTTCCCTGCTTCCTCCAAACAAACGTGCACTGCCTTGGCATCGCCTCTCTGTCTCTGGGCGAGTGTGTGTGTGACGTAAATTGGGCGAGTGTGTGTGGCTTTTTTTCTGTATCTGTGAGGGAGAGAGGAAAGCGCTATGCTAAAGTAAGTCTCATCTTGGCCGTGGCGGCTTAGAAACTGACATGACAACATATGCTCGATGTTCACGATAGTCATTTGCTACATTTAATGTGGAACAAGCCGTGATACATTGAGTATACTCGATATATCACCCACCCCTACTCTCAACCTCTCCATGACGAACTGAGGCTGATGAGGAGCACCATCAGCCACAGGCTCATCCTGCCGTGTTGCAGGACGGAGCGCCTTAGGCGTTCCTTTGTGCCGGCAGCCATTAGACTGTTCAACACGGTCAACACGACCAGCGACCCCTGCGCCAATCAGCTGTGACACCTGAATTCCCTTAGAGGATCAATAAAGTGCAACCTATCTAGCCAAAGCACTGCTTGGCTCTCCTGTCTGTCCTCTTCATTCATAGTTCCCTCCTTCTTTATCTTTATCTTTGAGCCAGACAGTATCCCCTGTTTGCTGCTGGTCATTAGTCCATCTCTCAGGTCTCATTAGCTAGTCTTCCAGAACAGTGCTATTACCTGGTCAGTTAATGTGCCTTCACTCCTGGGACATTTACATTCCAACAAGCATTCTCCCCAGCTTAGTCCCTGTAATTTATTAATTGGTTTGACAACCATTACTGTCTGTATGTTGTCTGATGTGTCATAAGGAGTTGATTAAGCACTCACAAAACACTGTTGTGCTACAGTACTGGGCAAGTGGTTAATGCTTCTGTTTCAAACTTAGAAAGAGCTGGTATTTTATGCTCTTCTGTCTTGGGCCATTAAGTTGAACTACTTGGAGATCTGAAAGAATTGATGTTTGTTATACCAAGCTTTGTTCTAGGCAGGATGTAGAAGTGAAGCCAGACAGTGTTACATTAAGCAGAATTAGTACAGTTGTCAGTGTGAGAGCATGGAGGCGAGTCTGTATACTGTCTGAATTCGAATGGAAAATGTGAGCTTTGCGTGTTTGAGTAGAAGGAGATGGCTGTCTAACATAAAGTTAAACTTTGCGCCACATGTGACCACAGAATGGACATCTAGCCATGTAGTTGTCTCAACAGTATGAATAGTAACCACTAAGCCAAACCCTTAAATGCAGGTCACTATTGCTTTGCATTTTAAAGTTATTTTTTATGGAATCAAATGGTTTACCATTGTGTACATGCTAATTGTCTTAATCCCATTCCAAATAAATCCACAGTGCAAAGGGCCAAATGACAAGCAAAATGAGGGGGAAAAGGGAGAGAAAACATGGGACACTACATTCATGTAGCCCAATTTCAAGAGAATAAAAATAACGGTAAACCTAAAGCCAATGGGCTCAAGTCTAATTGTTGTATGCAATTATTGATTATTTTGGTTAGGCCTTAAATGTTACTTCCACATTAAACTTGTTTTTGGCCTACCCGAAGTGATAAGAATTCATGCAAACCATGTTTATGATCATCTTGCATCAAGAAAATATTTTGAGGAAAAATATTGCAATCTTGTATTGTACTGATTTCTGTTCTCCTAACTGTATCAAGACTAGTATGCTGACACAACAATTCTAACCTGAGGGTTTACCTATGTTGGGTCTGATTAACATTGGGTGACTTTCTGCTCTTCTCATGCATATAATTTGTGAAGCTTTTAAAAGTAATACTTTGCCCTAAAACAAACCAGTTATATTTTGAATAAAATAGCATATTGCATCCCATATAGAAAATATAATCCTTGGATTTTTCAAGATTTTTAGCTTTTGATCCCAGCTCTGCCAAATCAAGTCAATAGCTCCAGTAACGTCAATCCCCAAGATGCACAGTCCCCCCTCCCTTTGGAAAGGTATAGGTTTGTGTTGAGACGTTAACGGTAGCCTAGGTCGAAAACACGTTAGCTAGCATTAACATCGCTTCTCTGAAAGTTGCCCTCCCGGTCCCTGTGGTTTGCTTCTTCCAATTAGTCTTCGGCAACAGGAAAAATGTTTTTAGTATATTTGTGTCCAAAAAAGCATTGAGGCTGGGGTGCCTGGTAATGCTGTAGTCCGGACCAACACTTCGGCTAATAGCCACGGACCAGTCCCCCATTCCTGGCAGAAAATACTGTCGTCCTCACTCATGTCCTGGGCTGGCATGTCCCGCAAGTGCACCGCCTAATGTTCACAGCCCGCAGCGACGGCGGTGACATCATTTTATCTCTCTCTCTCGCTTCTCTTGCTCTATCTCCCCATCAAATTTTTACAATTCCATCTGGGGGGTACCCTTCACTGTGTTTGGCGGCCCCTGAACTATGGCTGGCAATCGGCACTGATTTCCCGAATCGATTCGGTTATGGATATTTCAGTTACAATGCAGACTGGTTTTGGCTGGTTGGAACAAGACATCAGAGAGAGACATACACACACACACACACACTATCACACACACACACACGTATGAACTAACTGGCTGTGAGAACCAGAGGACGGGGGAGCTAAAATTACTTTATTTCCGGAGTTTTTCCTCTGAGGATCGAGACAACCATCTGAATATCATACAGGATACTGCTTTACCATGCCTATAAAGACGAGAAATGACGAAGACGCGGTCTCGTTCACTCAGGCGCGTGAACTTTTACAACAAAAATAACTGTTTACTAGGTTGATACAACAGGAGAAGAACTTCGTGTTTCGTGGAGATTATTTTGGACTCTACAAACACACAAATGGATAACATGTTGAAGGATATACAAGAACTCAAAACATGTATTCAGTTCACACACAAAACGCCAAAGCAAAACAGCTAACCCAATGCAATAGTATGCATTCAGATATTTTCACAGTGTGTGAAAGCATTCAGTCCATGGCTATGAAAATTGACTATCTAGAGAGCCTGTCCAGGAGGAACAACCTTGTTTTTGACGGGGTGAAGGAAACCTTGAATTGAAGGATGGGTTAAGTCTAAAGAAAAGGTGCGGAGACTGTTTGTGGAGATGTTGCAACTTGAGCAGAGGAAATTGAGGTGGAGCATGCCAGCTATGAGGGCGGTGCGGGAGAGAGGAGACAATGCATACCTAAGGCAGGACAGACTCATCACCCACCCTCCCACCAAACCAAGAAGCAGTGGGAGGACCAAACCGTCGGGGGAGTTGGGTCACTAAGGCCTTACTCCTCTTTATAACTTTTTTGTTTGTTTTGGTGTGACATTTCAGGTGGACTTGAACACTCTTAAACTCCTAGGCAAAGGTCTGTTGATAGCTCACTTAAACATCTGTAGCTTGAGGAATAATATACATGAGATAAGCTGTCTGATGCTGCCAAACAATATCCACATACTTGCAATATCTGAAACGCATCTAGACCACTCTTTTGAGGATACAGAAATATCAGTATATGGATATACGCTGTTCAGGAAAGACGGAAATAAACTTGGGGGAGGTCTTACTATTTATGTTCAGAATCACATTCCAGTAAAACTACGTAGTGATCTAATGCTGAATGACAGAGGCACTGTGGGTACAGGTTCACCTACCACATTCAAAACCAATACTAGTGGGTTGTTGCTATAGGCCTCCTAGTGCTGACACAAGATACAGTACCTTGATGTAATTTGTGAAATGTTGGATGAATCAAGTAATGAAAACGGTGAAATATATTTTGTAGGTGATTTAAACATTGACTGGTTTGCAACCACGTGCCCGCTAAAGAAAAGAACTTCTGGCTATGACAAATGCTTGTAACTTAACACAAGCTATTATACTACCAACTAGAACTAGCATAAACAAGAATGGTCTGACACAAATATCCCTGAACACTGTTCTAAAGCTGTATCTGTACTTCTCGGATTTAGTGATCATAATTTAATAGCACTTAAAAGGAAAACTAAGATCCCTAAGGCAGGTAGCAGGATAATACGCAGAAGGTCTTACAGGCACTTCCAGCAATAATGTTTTGTTGAGGATGTGAAAAATTTGTAATGAGGAGAATCCGGAATTGGCATTGAGTGCATTTATGAAATTATTTATGCAGATTGCAGACAAACACGCCCCAGTGAAAAATTCTACTGTAAGGGCAAACAGTGCCCCATGGATCAAAGGTGATTTGAAAATACATGTTGCAACGGAATGAGGTGATTAAAGTGGCTGAAAAATCTGATAGGCAACATTATTGTAAATTATGAAATCTGGTTACCAAACTGAAGAGGAGTAAAAAGAGAGAATATTACCAGAATACAATCAATCATGCCAAGAATGATAATGGACAAAATAATGGGAAGGAGGTCAAACCTGGCGAGCTCCTTTATTGAAACAGATGGCACTTTTATTACAAAGCCACTTGAAATGGCCAATTATTTAAATAACTATTTAATAAATAAGGTTGATCTACTTACACAGAACATTAAACCAACTGATGGCTGCTCCTCATACACACATGTATGGTTAAAAACTGTAAATTTGACTTCATGCAGGTTGAGAAACCTGACATTGATAAGCTATTGTTGTCTATGGCAGATGATAAACCAGCAGAGATGGACAATATGGATGGTAAAATGCTACGAATCGCTGCCACATGTGTGTCAAGTTCAAGTTCATTTATTTATATAGCCCTTTATCACAAGCATGTCTCAAAGGACTTTACAGAAAATGAGCCAAACTAGATCTACCTGAACAACAATCAATGGAATTACAGAATAGTATAAGACAAACATTGGGAGACAGAACAAAGTACAAGACACACAATATACAGCAGGACATAGCAAGCCTACCTATTCTACAAGGCCTAAACTACCCGGTACCACCAGCCTTAGACCCTTGAGGCATGCAAGGAAAAACTTCCAAGAAAACTGTATTAGGTAAAAAAAGAAAAAAAAGAAACCATGGGTGGGCCAGGTGAAAGACTAATCCCCCACCAGGACGGCTGAGCGTGCAAGAGGTGCTGGGACAAACGGTGGAATGTACAATACCATAGGCAATGACGGTGACATAGGAAACAGATAAGGCATAGAGGCAGACAGATGGGGGTACGGTCTGCGACGATATCCGCTGAACAAGGGGCTGCGATCACGTAGTAACAGCATCATGGATCGGACAATGGCCAGCAATAACGACCGTAGGGGAAAGGGCAACACCAATGTCCACTGCATGGTAGGAACATTGCGCCAGAGAAAACGCAACAGACAGACACACGCACACACACACACACATACACAAGCATTGATGACGACGCTCCACTTACTTCTACACACCAACAATATACATAACTATCTCACCAGAAATGCAAGCTCAGGATATATGATACCCCCTATGCCAAGAACTAATCTCATCAAACATGCAGTTATCAATAGGGCAGTTATGGAATGGAATTTACTACCTTTCCAAATATGTCACACACAAAACAAATGTACATTTAAAAAGCAAATACAGAAGCATCTCGTGCCACTGAACATATGACTGGAACTGGAGCCAACTATATTTAACAACTTCGCATGTAATACTACTGAGCATGTCATGTCTTGAACGTCATGTCTTGAATGTCTTGAATGTCTTTTGTCCTTATTTTGGACCCCAGGAAGATTACCGGTTGCTAATGCATCAGCTAATGGGGATCCGTTTATTAAATTTAAAAAGTAACAAAATTTGCTTGGATATTAAAGAGATTCTCCGAGAAATAATGCTTTAAATTGTAAAAGGAACCCTCTAACCTGGTGTATTATTAAAATATTAATGTTTACATTCACATTCAGAATTGACCCCAAAGCAGTTACATTCATGTACTTTTTATTTAACATGACCAACACACTACAGCAGTGTGTCAGAAGAGAAATGACCATATATTAATTAATAAGTAAAAGTAAATCTACAATCAAATTGAAAAAGGCTCTGAATTGCCTTTGGGAAAACAGTGCAAGAAATCAGGTTTTTTTTCAGGGAACATGTTGAAAAACCTCTGGACATTGTAAACTGTAAAGTCTATGAAACTAAAGCCCCTTCATGACTGCTTTCTCACTTCTTGGAGATTGGAAACCCACATGAATCCAGAGAAATCTGAAAACGCATATTTGTATCCCCATTTTGCCCTCCCCTCAACACAAAATCACCTGAGGCACTCACGTGAGATCCCCTGATTGTTTGGCTTTCTGCGTGCTCTCTGGTGCATTCTCTTGAGGTGATTAAAAAGGTTTGTTGTGTTACCAACTGATGTGCGAACATGTTTGCAAACTTTGCGAATAACGTTTTGCGCTGTCGGTTTTGGAAAACCAATTCCATATCACTGACGTCGGTATTTTTTCCCAGGACCAACTCCTCCATGGTATCAGCCATGCTGCTATGTTGTAAAATGTAAAGGGGAGGAAAATAAACATTCTGTATGCCCTTAATATAGCAAACATACTGGCTGCTACTTCATCTTTGCTAATACCTTTTATACACACTTTGTAAAGGACAATACCTGTCATTTTAAGTTATATCCCATTTGCTACATCCTTTGTCTAGTTTACATTTTCCCCCAATCACGTTACACTCATGCCATTTGTAATTAGATGTTAGATTAGATTAGATGCACGTTATTGATCCCCTAGGGGAAATTCAGGTGTTACAGCAGCAATTGGCAAAACAATGCCAGAAATAGGGAAGAAAGTAGGAAAATAAATTTTTTAAAGACACAGGTAATAGCATGTGAAATGTGAACATTTACTTGTTTTTCATAATTTTTTAAATACACACTCTGTATGTTGTCAAACCTAGCTTCACATTAGCTGCTCTCCCAGCTAGTGAAGACAACCTAAATAAGATGGCATGGATGTGACAGTTTTTAAGGCAGCATGTTTTTAAGTGATTATTACCTGGTGGAGACACATTATTTCCCATCACCGCTTTATTTTAAGATTATTTGGCACATCAATATTATTTAGGTATACAGCATTATGTATTAAAGTCATCAAGTTGACAAGTGCATTGGTCATGACATAGGTAATCCCATTAATTCAGTGATAAGTGTCTTATGTGCATCAACTACCATCACATTGAAATGTTTATAAAAATTGACCTTTTACAGAATTTGTCAATACATTCTGGTCTATGGATTAATGGAAGATAGGAGGCAGAGAAGGAATTCAAACAGAGGATCATTGACATGATTATTGTCAGTCATATTTATATTGTCATATTTATATTGCATCATCGCCACCACCCGTTTTTTGCCTCTCATTCTAGCCATTTATTTTTCCTTCTTTCTAAATGTCCTCCTGCACCTCTCTGTTTCTCTTCACTCTTGCCTTGGCATTCTCCCTTTCCATCTGTCAGACTTCTGGAATGGATGATGGAGAGTTGTGTGTTGCCTAGCAACTGTGGTTGCCATGGGAACCTGACCAGAACTGCTGTTTGCTCGTCGACGGGGAGAAATGAAATTGATTAAAGGAAGAATAAAATAGGTGATGAGAATGAAGGAGAGAGGAAATTGAGAGGGGGACATTAAAGGAGAACAATAGACGCCAAACCCCAGACAGTCTTTTTCCCAGAATGCAATGTTTCTACTAGAGGCCAGGATGTGAATGTCAGCAGTCTGTCCACGCCTC
The DNA here is from genome assembly GCA_900312575.1 of Acanthochaenus luetkenii. NCBI lineage: Eukaryota > Metazoa > Chordata > Actinopteri > Beryciformes > Stephanoberycidae > Acanthochaenus > Acanthochaenus luetkenii. The sequence goes on along the minus strand of OMOT01031088.1, from coordinate 1,319 downwards.
CAATCCTGCTCACCTTTATCCTTATCTCTGTTGTATCCCAGAGACGCAAGAGACTATTATTCTCCCTATATCTTCACTCACACCATCTTCACATAAAAGAGATGTTATTCCAACCAGTTGGGTACCTTGTTCCACCTGGGAATGGGAATTGTTGGACAGGTCATAATACAGTATTACAATACCTGGGCCATGATACAATAATGTTGTAATTTTTGATATTTTGAGAAACACTATGTATTGCAGTTGGATAATACTATTGAAATGCAGTTACAAATGTTGATACTTTATGAATAATAAGACAGTATAATTAATATTATATGGATGACCCCCCAACACACACACACACACACCTGTAGTAAAGATTTAAAGCACGAGCAGAGAGGAAATAAGAGAACGCCTTTGTTTATTCTTCAGACTCATCCTGGCCTGGGGTTTGTTCTTGTATACATGTGCTCATTTTCCATATGTGCATGCAAATAAGTGTGTGTGGTAGGCTGATGGATTGACATCTGTGTGCTCAAGCAGACTGATCTAATGGCTAAGGGGAGCTGGTTGATTAATTGGCTTGTCAATGGTGTTACTTCCTCTCCCTTTCTCTCTATCTGAGCCTCACTAATGCTCACTCTCAAACAAACTGCATACACACATACGCACTCGCCCACTCACACTCCTCATTCCAGGGCCCTCAAGGAAGAAGTGTAATTTAGGGGTGGGTTGGTATTAGGGGTGTTAACGATTAGTCGTTGATTGATTAACAATCGTTAATAATTTGGTCGATGAACATTTCAAACGTAACGATCAAATTGAACTATTGAGATCTCATCTTAATTGTGTCAACAGTAGTTGTTGGTGAAATGCAATCATTAAGATAAACACAAGAGCGCACTACACATAAGAAGACGAAACAAGCCATGTGACCGACAACAGGGGGGGTCACGGGTCACAGGAAGTCCAGCAAGCAAGGCCACAGCCTGTGAGACGCGAAGCTAATGATGCTACTCTTGCGCGACCACTAACTTACTTCACCCGCACCAACAACATGGAAACAGAAGTGGCCAACTTTCTGAAGGACATTCCACCACCTCTATATGTCAGTTAACCGTCAGTCCCACAGATTGGAGGAAAGTCCACGGAGGAAGATTCCCGAGGCTGGCAAAGTTAGCGCGAAGCTACTTCTGCTGTGTTCTGTTCCGGCACATCGGAACGTGTATTTTCAGCAGCTGGTCTCACTGTAAACCGACACGACTCACCCAGATCATGTAAATATGATTGTATTGTTAAATAAAAATCAATGGGCTTGGATAGTTACTACACTTATG
>OMOT01031073.1:0-10862 GCA_900312575.1 Acanthochaenus luetkenii | reverse complement strand
AAGAAGGTCACACAAACTGAGCCTCTTTATCGCCATCTCATTACTTGAGCTGATGGAAGAGCAAATGGTTTTTGGAGCGGTGTGCCTGAACACTTCATTAACTGTTATAATAACTGACAATAAAGCAGTGGGGAGCAGGAGGTTGGGAAAGGAGAGACGAGAGGAGATGACAGGAGATGAGAAGAGAGGTAAAAGAAAGATAGCAGCGAGTGATTTTCTCTGGAGACATGTCTCAATAACAAAGCCACCCTGTATGTAATTGTCTCGTGTGGAGTGTTGTGGTATTTGGCACCAGGACCACTGTGAAACTCAAACCCTCGCTGCGTACCGTCCCTTTAATGTGGAAGACGACTAAACGGTGCCCTGTCATCAGCCTGCTTTTTCTTACAGTGGTTTTGTACAAGCAAACACTCACACGCAGACACACACATGTAAACACACGCACACCCACGAACAACCGCAACGCACACAAACGATGCATGTCCCAAGCTCGAGAAGTTTCACAACACCTTTTAATTTGTCCTGCTGCAATCAGACTCTGTATGTCATTCATCATTTAATACCATATACAGTACTAATGCTGTGCTAAGCAGGCTGCTCTCAATAAGACACAGGCCCAGAAACCTGACCGGCTGCACAGCTAACTAAACATACTCAGTAGACAGATTGAGGAGTCTGGATTGTAGCGTTGCCAGCTATGGCTGAAATTAATTAAGTTTGGGAAAGAAATAAAGGATGAAAAAGAAAAAGAGAGCAAGAATGACAGACCGAGTTCAGTGAACTATGATTATCCTTGATTTCAATCCAATAATGAGTCTCTCTCACCATGATAACTTCCTGCTACTGATGCGTACTGATAGGACCAAGCTACCTGAATGCTGTCTGCTTGGCCAATCAAAACCATTCCCTGCCTGCAGACAAAACAAGTGGCGCAATCACCATCCATCCATCAGATAAGAAACATATGTGAGCCATGGGCCCGAGCTCAAAACGACACACACACAGATACACTTTAAACACATGGGTATGCACACACACACATGCAAACTTTGTAGGATTTCACATTTCATGTTCATGTTGTCATGGAAAAGTAAAGCTGTTTCTTTGATTTGTTTGGAACTATTGCTCATCACAATAACCATTATCTTGACTGAACTGCTCAACCAAGTCCAAAAGCTACTGTTTCCATCTTCCATGTAGGTAATAGTCTGCATATTGAGTGACGACAGGACATTTGCCAGTTTGTTGGTGTATTTTTCTTATTCCTGTGGAAAACTGGCCAAATGGATGACGTGATGACATGTCAATATATTTCCAGTACAGCAACAATGGAGTTTAATAGCAGAAAAATTATCAGCTATCTAAAACATCAACAGTAAACGTCAGCCTTTGTTAATGTCAACCCCTCAGAATCAAAGAGCAAACGCTTCTTTCTAGATTCACCATTTTGCACCGACGTTCAACAATCACACAGGGAGAAATCCATCGTAGAAGAGGCAGATATGCCAATTTCTCCACTGACAGTAGCCTCAATAGACCAGAATGCAATGCAGCCACAAGACATGTTGCGTTTTGAGTAAGTGGCGCAAGTTTCACTTTTTCTTGACTGGAAAAATTATTGCACCGCTACTGCTATCACTATCTTTATTGCTCGCTCCAGCTACATGTACAGCCCACAACTGAAAAGCAACAAGTTCATGCCTGTTCTATGGAGCTTGTCGAAAGTAATTCTGGGAAATGTAGGAAATCACTAACTGAAGTAGAAGTAAATGAGGCAGGTTGAGGGAAAGTGGGTACACCAAAAAAGTTAATTGGAAAAATAACTATTGAAACTGAAAATAAAATAAAAAACTCCCAGTGTGCAGCACAGATTAATGATGCAACAGTGTAAGCGAATCAGATGGTGGATTCCTCCTTTAAGTAAAGTACACTGCTTGTGCTTCACCTGTCTTTTGCGAGAGCGCTCGCACAGCTCCATTACAACCTCTGCCCTGTGATCTGCCCCTGCAGTATAGCACTGATGGCTCCATCTTCCACCGACTCTGGGTCTCCATTTCACCTTTTTGCTGAACAGACTTCGCTAAGGTTCAGACTGCCTGCATGCCCCACTAAATGTGGGACGCCTGGCCTAGTAAGAGGCAAATCCAGCAAGCAGATGAAATAAGGGAGCCAACGCAGAATTCAGCTAAAAGACACTTTCATTAAATGTGCAGGGAAAGAGATAGAGGAACGAGAGTCCCAGCACATTCTGTGGCTCCTCTGGTAACCTTTGCTTTAAAAAGAGAGCTGAAAGTAGATCACTAGAAATTAAAGAAATGCAACACACCTATAGCTGCCTTCTCACATGCTGAGTAGATCACTGGGTAATACCTTCCATCAACTATCCACCCCAGTGGCCTATGCTGGGAGAATGGAAGTCGCCTGGGGTGCTGAAGGCGAGCATTTAGAAAGGACGTGCCATTTTCAACACATCATTGAGTGTAGTTTCAGACAACACAACAGGGTTTACAGTTCAACCCAACATGAGCATGTCAACATGTGTTGTTTTTAACGGATCTGTTCACATCTATACATTGTTGGGATGAGGGCCGTTGTCTTGATCTGCACTCATGGATATGTTGAAATTGTGTGTGTGTTTATTCTCTTACCCTTACCATCATTAGACATGTTCCATGAAGTGGTAGCTACCACACTGGGGTCTTGGGGAAACTCGGACCCTGTAGACAGAGAAAATGAAGCCGTCTATTAGCATGTCCTTGCATCTGGGACTCTACCAAATTATACAGGGACTTTAATTAGTTCTACTGCCATTTTACTCTCCAGTTGACATTTTAAGTATTTCATCCACTTTTCCATAAAAAAAAACTTTCAAAAATGACATGCAGACCCTGACACACATACAAACAAACACTTTCTGTTGCCTTGTGAGTTTTCAGTCTTACAGTAAATGCAAAAGATAACAACATTGGGTTCAGCATTGTACTCTTGCTAGTATAGATCAAAGGGTTGAATGTATTATAGGGAGCGTATCACCGAGCCATGTGGTCCTAATGCTGCATTATTACCAGCTGATGACAGGACAGCTCTCTGCTTTTCATTACTGGAGAAGAGAGACACATAAAATGGACTGTGCACTCCCACAGGCCTAAAGGTGATTCTTGACAAATGAAGAATCTCTGTGCAAGACTTTAAAAAGTGCAGTGTTGACGTGGATGGAACCCAAATCAACGGTTTTGTCTTCATTGATAAGAATGCAAGCATCAGGGAACAGACACACACCCAAGACACCAACTTATCTCTCCTATACAATCATCCACACATGCACCAGCGAGTTTTGAATTTAAGGTTGACCCTGTGTGTTTGTGTGTGTGTGTACAGGCTGGGGTAGTTTAACATGATGAATGAGCAAAGCAGTGTTGTACATGAACGCGCTAAAAGAGCGGCATTCATTGAACGTGCTCATATTTCTGGTGAACGGTGAACTGAAAGTATCCTTTTGCAACTAATGAATGTGAGTTAACGACGTTCACACTGCTTACGGCACCCGAGGATTTACGGCAACCGGCATGGCTAGTGAAACCGTCTGTAATTCAAACAACGCAGCTACCAGTCCTGCTGAAGCATTATTATGTGAAGCAAATGAATATTTGAAATACTTTTATGAACAAATCAGTACATATTCCAATGGAAAAAACCTCACGTTTTAATGCAAATTGTGCCGCCGGGTCTGAAGAAACAAGTGCGAACGTCGTCTTTCAGCTAGCGACTGTAATAATAATTTATCCTTTATTGTCACACCCATGCACAGAGCACCACACACACCAAGTGAAATTATTCTCTGCATTTAACCCATCACAGATCCCCCCTGGATACACACAAGTAATTGCACAACACACGCATGCTAGGGGGGCTGGAGCAGAGGGCTGCCATTACGGCGCCCGGGGAGCAATTTTGGGGTTAGGTGTCTTGCTCAATGACACTACGACAGATTTATCCCCGGGAGGAGCTGGACTCGAACCGCCGACCTTGCGGTTGCGGGGCGGGAACTCTACCTCCTGAGCTACTGCCGCCCCATAATGAAGTCAGTGGTGGAGCCACCAGCTCGCTTGGAAGCATATTGATCTATTTGACGTATTTGAACTGCATAGTTTGGTTCATGCAGGCTAAATATAATGTCCACTGCATCTACAGTAAACCTTTACTGCACCTCTTTTTTCACTTTCTGCATAATATGACACATTGTTTAAGTGGTAAAACATATCGTTTTTTCTTGGCTTTTAAAAGTAATCTGAATTCTATAGTATATACAGTAATTCATTTAGCTTGGGAAGTGGACAATGGCAGTGATTGGGGACTGGGGGTCGATGGTAGGTTCTACTGAAAAATACTAGAATATCATTTTTTTTAAACGGAAGAAATTAACGTGAACCAGTACATTTTTTGGGACTGAACTTAGTTCACAATTCAAAATTGTGAACTATGAACGTGAACTAGTTCATTTTAATCTGTGTGAACTGAACTTTGAGCTCGCTCTTGTGAAGTGTGAACTTGCACAACACTAGAGCAAAGTGCTGACAGCCAACTGAGGGCATCTCCTCTGGCACCCTGCAAACATGCAGGAATGTGCATGAACAAGCACGCACACACACACACACAAACATGTCTGCAAACATAACCGTATATGTTTAAAGTGTAAAATTAAATGGAACTTAAAATAAACATTCTTAAATCGATTCTTGAATCGATCTTACTCCTTACAGATCTGTAATGTTTTGAAAAAGACATTATTTCTCAGTCAAACAAGAGATAAAGGTGTATAACCGGCACACGTTCTTGTTATGTGTTTGGCATGCAGGGCGACAGTCGGAGAGCACGAGGAGAAGGGACGTCTGCAGTCAAACGGCACCAGGCACCCGACACAGGGCCGTGCTAATTGGGTGATAATTTGTCACTGAACGTGTGCTGTGTCAGGATGGTAACGACTGTGTGGCGGTGGCTGTGAAATGAGCTGTGTTAATGAGCAGTGCTTTGGGCCTCTCTGCACGTGTTAGTGAGGGAGTCTGGAGGGGTGGCAACAGGCTCATAACAACAGGCTGGTTCCTTTACGAGTTACGTTCAAGAGCGTTTTCGGGGGCTGGACGTTAGACGCAGGCATTTGAATTGGTTAAGATCTTTTAGCATGTCACTGGAGACAGTACGCCTCCGAAACAGCAGGGAAACCTGTGCACCTAGTTCTGCTGTAGTGTATTTGTCTTCAGTGTTCTGTTTATTATGTTATCTTTGACTTGGTAAACCACTGTAATAGTTTTTTGTGTGTGTTATTATTATCTTCAAATAACAAGTAATAATCTGTGCTGACAAAGGGTTACCATCCCTTGTTGATATGTATACTTTTATCCGTTTGCTTATTTTCCCATGCAGCTCCCAGGTATTATGAGCTATGCTATGGGACCCAAAATGACTTGATCTTGGAGGGTCCCCACGACAGTGTATTTTAAGGAGCCTGGGTCCCAGGGTGAGTCTAAATGTACTTTGTGTCCTGGGCTGACAAAGTTGAAGAACCCCAGAGCTCTGTGGTTTACAAGGGCGATATAGGAGAGGGGACGTTGCGGCCCAGTGGCTTCATTAACACACAGCTAGCCAAGCGCATCCAGGTGAGAGTTCAATAGTGGGAAATGGACATGGGAAAAGAAGGGAAAGAGGGAGCGAGGAAGAGGGAGCGAGGGGAGGGGACAGCGGGGTAAGGTGTACCATGAAGCGACCTACAAAAAGGGCCGTACATTGGAGAAAGCATAGCCACACTCCTTAGAGAAGAAATAACTTGTTTCAGGAGGGCTTGAACTTTGGTGAGTGTTCAGTGTTTCAGGGTTTACTTCCTGATGCAATGTGAGGTTACAGGGACTATTGGTAGTCCCAGCAATTTCTACGGCATGACTCATGTAGATAGACAGTTCTAGGGAAAGGTTGGCCAGGAAGGGACATTATTTCTCTCTTTCTCTTCCTCTTTTCATGTCCTTTATTTTTCGTCACATCTGTGTGATAGCCGTCGTTCATTGAGACAATCATCTGGAATATCTGGGGTAAATTGCAGGGTCATTTTGAGATAAGCTTTCTAAAGTTTCTCATCAACAAAGGGAAGCCGTTGTATTAGAGCCATTTGTTAATTAGGGCCTAAAAATAGGCATCTTTAAAGTGGCTGGTCCTGGGTCAGTTCAGATCAGTGGTTCTTGGCATGGCGGATCTGGCCCACACATGTATCACACACAGGCCTGTTTCTGATGGTTCACCACATATTAATTGGACATGTGCGTTTCAAGGAACCAATTTAGTTTAAGAAATCGAATCTAGATAACAGCAAAAGTGAAGTACTTAATTAGTCACGCATACACACATTCCATTCTGGACCTCCGCAGTACACACAGGATACACAAACTGGAGGGCCAGAGAAGAGGGCAACCCGGGGTGCAATTTTATGGGTTAAGTGCCTTGCTCTAGTGCACAGTGGCAGGATATGGCACCCGATACTAACTTCAACAACCCTCCGGTTGCCAGCTCACATCTTTGCCAGATTTTTTCCCGTCTGGCTTGGGATTTGAACTGGCGACTTTCCGGCTACAAGCCTGCATCTCTACCTCTGGGCTACCTGCTGCCCCCAAAACAAAGGATGAGAGATGCAGCTCCGCTTTCTTAGGTTTGAGCGCAAAATACATTACATTCAATTTATACACATATATGGGTGCATATGAGCATAGTCATTTACACACGCATGCAAACACACACACATACTTGAATACAGTACTTGCAGATTAGGAATGGGACAATGTGGCAATCTCACGATTCTATTTGATTCGCGATTAAATTCAGCCACGATTCATATGATTGTACAACATTGTCATTATTTATTTACGCCTGAACAACAGCATACCATAAGTCCCTATAGGAATATCATAGCAACACCACTGGGGATAAATTACCATAAAGTGCAATACGGTCACTATAACCCCTCTATTGCCAACCACACACACACAATGTAATCCCCTAAAGGGACATTATATGAATATTACAGTGATTTAGTGTTTGGAACATAGAATATAGAATAAATAAGCTTTTATTATAAATCAGTCAAAGTGGAGCCAAAATTTCAGTGTTCGCTTTTTAAATGGTAATTATTCTATGCAGTGTAAATATCACAATGTCCTCCTTCCTTGATTTTTCCTAGTTATGTAATAAAATGTTTGTTCATCAAGCGTCCCATCATCATTGCCTGCTGCTTCCCGACAGGAGCTAAGTCCAGCCACTAGTTTTTCCTAGTCCTGGTTTTAGCAGCGTAACAGATGGAAGCAGAAATGGTAACCGTTCCCACGAGTCCGGAGTAGCGCTGAACGGCACGAAGCGGCCCCGGTAACTGTTAAACCGGACCGAAGAAAAGAGGCGTTGAACATGCTGACTCATATTAGTCGTGTTGTCTGTGGTGTAAGGCCATATAGCGTCGCAAAGCGTACATATGTTTTTTGTCTTGTCGACAACTCGCTCATTGTTTTCAATTCTCACAGGAAACCCAAAGTATTTCCATACTGTTGACTTAAACGTAGATGGAGCGTCCTCAATTAAAAGTTCCTTCCTTGTCCGCCATTTCTGCCACTTGGCTTTGCAGTTTTGCAAGGAATGAAAAGGGGAGAGGAGAGGAGCCAAGCAGATTAAGCAGCAGACAATGTCGCTCATAGCGCATATGTTCGATCCACATCGTTATGTCCCACAAAGTACATTGTCATGTTTTTATATCGCAAATTATCGTACTACGATGTATCGTCCCATCCCTGATGCACATAAGGATGACAGTATTTTCGGCCAGGAATGGGGGACTGGTCAGTGGAGCTGAAGTGTTGGCCGTCCGGACTCCTGGATCACCAGCACCCAGCCTCGAAGCTTTTTTGGACACAAATGTCCTAAAAACCTTTTTCCTGTCGCCGAAGCCTAATTGGAAGAAGCAACCCAAACCACAGGGACCGGGAGGGCCCTTCCTTATAATTGAATGTTAATAATATTATTACTGTAATCATTTCATGCATGTGTGGGGGACAAAGCACCTCTTCATTCATTAAATGGCTTAGAGAATTTGTTTGAATCTGTTTTGTGCAGTCTCTTCAGCTGCCTCCAAGTTGGCTGTGTACCATTTCCCATCACCTCCATTTTAACAGCCAGCATACAGGTTCCCTGAAATATCTTTGCACCGATACCATCTCCATTATCTCAAATGCTTAAAACCCTGAGCTTAATTTCCCCTTAGGTAGGTTCAAAGGTAAGAAAAGCAATATAATCTGCGGTGATACATGTAAACCTTTGATACCATTTTGTTATGGCTAACTTGCATCTCCATCAACAATTGGGACGTCTTAAGACCACTTTTCCCTTTTGACTGGTATGGCATACTTCATATAACTACGTTTTGGAACCTCTCCTTTCATGAGTGCCGGTCCATGCTGATGGCAAAGTGAAAACACTAAAGTGCCTTGGAGAACTCCAGACATCAAATCTGCGCACAGAAAGTTCCATGAGAGCAGCGTCTGATCCCCATCCAGCTGTATTTGGCTGATGATGATAAAAATTTCACAGGGACATGAGCTTAGCCCATATAAAGGCGTCCGATTTTGTGTGACTTCACTGTGACAGCACCATATGGGATTTGCTACAAAACTTTCAACGAGAGAGAGAGAGAGTCAGAGTCAGAGTCAGAGTCAGAGTCAGAGTGAGAGTGAGAGTGAGAGAGAGAGAGAGAGTCAGAGTGGAAAGAGGAACCAAATCAGAAATGTTCAATTTGAGCGGTTATACGTAGCAGCTAATACACTGTTATATGGTCTGGGGGGTTGAGCTTGGAGCCAGGGTGGTTGGTGCGGTGAGCGAGACTGATGTTTGAGCTCTCCCACTCTGTTATTACGGCCTCTCCCTCTGTCCTCTTCCACTCCTATTAGCTGGGAAACTGACCTCACTCAGGGGTTATCCAGGAGGAATAGCAAACCCACCATTTTCACTACGCAGATGCACATTTCTATCTTAAAAGAGGCGAGAGGGAAGATGCGTACCCGGAAGAAACCCACCCAGAAAGGACCGGGGCGGAGATTCAAACCCACAACCTTCTTGCTGTGAGGCGACAGTGCTATCCACTGAGCCACCGTACTGCCCTGCCTCTCTCCCTATCCTCGTCTTTTTCTGTTGTAGATGCTTTTATTGAGGAAGTCTCTCGTTGTCTTTCCCCACTCACTCCTCTCCCTCCCGCACGGTTCCCTGTAGGAAGACCTTAAAAGCCGCCGAGTTACAGACAGCGAGAAGAGAGAGTCCTGCAGCTAATGTCCCAATGTGGCTCGACTAACTGCCATATAGGGCTCAAGCTGCCCTAATGAGTTATTAGCGTAATTAGACTCAAGGTTGGAAACGAGTGGAAAGTTACGGCCTTGGCGAGAGGAGAGCGATTTGAGAGAATAAAGATTTTACATGCCAGGGGAAAGAGAAGAAAGAGAGAGAGAGCGAGAGAGAGAGCGAGAGCGAGAGCGAGAGCGAGAGCGAGAGCGAGAGCGAGAGCGAGAGCGAGAGAGAGATGCAAAGGAGAGTAGAGGAGTTGGAGACAAATAGAGGGAAGAAGACATGGAAAGTGTGAGACTACAGAAAAATACAGAGCGAGAGACAGCGAAAGAGGGTAAACTCATAATAAACGCAGGATGGAGGCGCTTGTAAGCGGCTTTTTAAGCGGTGGGCTCGAGGGTGCAGGTTTGTGTTGGCCGGAGGATTCATCCAGTCATTGTGTCAGACGTGAATAACTGCTACACTGCTCAAGCCCTGGGCACCACAGAGACAAAAGACTGACAGTTAGCGTGGAAAACAGAAGGAGAGGGGGATAGAGAGGAAAATAGTTGAAAGACAGGAAGAGAGACGGCAGTAGAGCTAGAAAAGGGATAATGGTGTGTACCTGTGCGTGTGTGCAGGTATGGACGTGAGAGTGTGTGTGTGTGTGTTCCCAGGCTCAACTAGAGCGTACAGAGGAATGAAAGCAAGCCCAGCCCCAGGGACTGACTGTTCACCCGAGGACATCATGGACCAAAGAACACGGTGACTAAATTAGCTCACACACACATTGCCTCAGAAAGTTCTGCTCCGTAACCGTATAACACCACAGATGGGGAGAGAGAGAGAGAGACAGAGAGCGAGAGCGAGTGAGAGAGCGAGAGAGAGAGAGAGGGGTGAACAGGTACGGTGACAGGAGGCGGTATGACAAGGCCCCATTTGGATCAGAACAATAGACAACAGAGGTAGAAAGGGCTCAGGTTCCACCAGACATTTGCCCCGACTTGAAAAAGCACAGTAAAAAAAAGCACCATTGTTTCACCTCAAAATCACAGACACCAGCGGCGGTGGGCATTTGAAGTCAAGTCATGCTACAATCTTTCATTTAGCTGAATTACAGTTTGGCTTGACCTCAAATATCCAGTAAATGTTGCATGGCGATACTGTGGGTTTGTCTCTCTGGCTGTGGCTGGACTCTTTGGGGAGAAAGTCAGAGAATCCAATCCGCCTATTTCAGTGACGTTGCTTCGTCATTTTACAGGAGCGAGGAAACCTATTGGAGTGAATGAGGCTTCAAACATCTTTGTGCTGTACACCAAGCGGTGATCCGTTCAGTGAACCTATCACACATCTGAAAACCCAAACCCCTTCAGAGGGGGTTTCAACTGCTGTGGGGCCGCTTTAGATGGAGTTTGAGTGAACGGAGCTCAGAGGAAGGAGACCACGTGAGAGGACTCAGGTGCTGTTTACATGTGTGGTGCCACGCTCAGCTCAGCCCCTATGCATACTGTACGTCTACATGAGGA
>OMOT01031059.1:1484-14410 GCA_900312575.1 Acanthochaenus luetkenii | reverse complement strand
ATATTGCAATTGAAGATAACCGCAATGCTAACACATTGAGTTGTAGCGCTATCGGTTATTGTAACAGGTTCACTGAAGATGTTTATTGGATATTACTGTTTAAAACTAAAAAAATCCAAGCAACTTTAGGGCCACAGCCATTCCACGCTAAAGATAAGGGGAAGTATGAACACATTTCCATTAAATGATGAAGACCTGTAATGGCGCAGGTTCAGTATTTGACTGCTAACCTCCGATGGGCAACCAACATTATTATCGTTGTGGTTATGGCTGTATGTTTTCCTCTTCTACAGCTTTCACAATTTGCCATTACGACAAACCCCCCCACCTATTTTGGTAAACCGATTTCCACACTTGTTATATTGTTCGTCAGTTAAAGCTGCGTTCGGCAAGTTTGCACTTTGGTAGCAAGAGATAACTGTGTGAATTGTTTCAAGTATGAAGAGCTTTATTTCCCATGTAATGTGGTGTTGGTAAACTGCGCACTCCTCTGACCTCCAGTTCCTCTGTGTGTGGTGGAAAAGCAGCAGATTCCAGCTTTGTCTGGACGGAACGCTCGCTCGCCCGCTACTGATTAGGACTTTTTGATTTGTCACTTCCTGTGTGCCGAGAACGCTTCCCGCCAGCGACCGTACCCGAAACCTCGGACAAATCGAACGTCTGAATTAGGGGGGTGATGGGACACTCTTCTCTCTTGCAGCCCACTTCATGATCTAGACTGATAAGACAGGTGCATTTTCACATGAATCTTGCTTAGTGCCGCTTTAACTCTTTTACTGTCCACTGCGTAAGAGACAGGAAAACGAGTAGAATGTGTAAGGGCATTAAACAGTGATATTCATATACGCTAAAGCACAATTCTAATATTTGTTTTGTTTACCAAGTGAGTAGTACACTGAGTTAATATTCTTGATCTTTTACACTATATATATATTTTGCCTGCTCTATAGTCATACAGTAGCCCAAGCTGGTTTTGCTGCATTGTTTGACCCCCTTATTGAGATAGGGTGCATGACTACTTCTAAGGCTTGGTTTTGATTGGCCGGCTATTTATCGATCCAATGATGAAGGTGTAAGTGCGGAAGCTGTTATAATTTAAACTGTGATCGCTCATGTTGAGTCGACAACATGCGATGTAATACACATAGGATAATGTGAGGCCTTACGTAATAAGCAATAGGGTTAGACCGATATAGGTTCTCAAAGGCTGATAGCTGATATTTTCGGGGTTTCCGCTCAGAACTTTATCCTTGTCAGGGTGGAAAAGCCTCTGAAACATTTAGCCCATCACGGGACACTAAAACTCTCCACTGAAAGCCAGACTGATGAAAGTCTTTCAGGTGTGTTAGCAGATCCTTAAGGCAGAGTGAGGCAGGTTTCAAGACTGTCCAGTAAAATCCTCCTCACACCACACTGAAACGATTTATCTGATGTAAAATAATCATAAAACCTTATTCACTAGCTGTGGTCGGGGAGGAACCTCCATCATATCAGTGGTGGGCAACATTGATTGGCTGATATCTGATTTTAAATAGAAGGCCAATATCAGCCTGAATCATAAGCCTAACCCTAATACGCAGTGGCCTCCTTCCTTATATACATTTGTTTCTCCTAATAATTAAATGTCATCGTCTACACCGTGTTGCCAAACTTGCCAAACAACGACCTTTTGGTTCACCACCCATCACATACACGCATAGCCCGCCGGTTGGTCTGTCAAAGCAGGTGTTGTCCGCCATCGCCTTTAGCGTCTTCCTCTTAGCTTTTGGAACGTTAACTACTCTGTCTTACCGAACCATAACGGCAGCGTCGGTAACTCATTCTTGTTTTCCTCCTTTCAAGGGCTTTTGTGCGAGCCGAGCGGTGGCCGACACACTACTGAAATGTAAATGACGTTATTGGGTTGGCAGTCGGTTGACAGTGGAAGCAGGTGTACAAAAGTGGAACGGGGTCGGGAAGAAAGGAGTGTGTATGTGTGTCGCCTAAGCCAACGTGTTCTAGATTTGTATCCTCTTCTTTGTCCACTGGTCTGTGTTCGTCCAGGAATGACCGTGTTTATGGAAATGCAAGTCATCAGCGCTTTGCGTGTAATGTTTTGTAATGGTAGGCTTTGCCTTTACACTGAGCCTTTGCCTCTTTTGTGGCCACGAGGAGGAGTTGAATCCCCCTCATTTCAGTAACTAAGGAATAGAGGCTATGCGTAGAGGTCAGAGGTCGGCTTGTATGTAGTCGGGTTAGACAGATGTATCGGCTTGCTGATATTGACCATTTCATAAAAATCAGTTGTCATTCAGCTAATATTGTCCCCCGCCAATATGGTGGAGGAGAGGATGAGACTTTACAGCTTCAAGGGTGTCAGTGAAACGTGAAATCTGCCTTAAGTATCTTCTAACCCACTTAGAATCATTTCATTAGTATGGCTTTCTAAAGAGTGCTTTGACACACAATGATAAAAACAATATAAATATAGATTTAAGAACTAAACATACAAAGGCAGCTTCAATTCAAAAATATCGGTGTCGCCCTTCAAAAATAGCTTCGGTTCAACCCTAGTACACGGTACTCTGTGTCCCTATTACAACAGAGTAAATCCAATGCATATTCTGAGTTGAGGTAGAAGTATCAGTTAACTCTAGTGACTGATCGTTGAAAATGTTGATGGAGAATTGGTGTTTCTTATCCAGACTGCAACAGGCCTGCAGGTATTCTATGCGGATGCTATGGGGGAGTGTGAACATCTCATTTCCATTATAAATGAAGATGGGCGTTGCCTTCTCTGTAGGCAGGTTGAAAGGTCAATGTTCTAGAAAAGCGTTGAGACTTCCTTTTATAATTACCAGCCTATAAATCAAACAGTCACGTTGCTCTCTGTTTTTAAACGCTTGATGTCAAAAGTAGCCCACGGACAGTTCAGTTCTTCATTGTATTTGTTTTCATTGGAAATGGTTGGCCCACCATGCTTTCATGGTGTTTGGTTATTCAGGGTATGCCATTGTGTGCCACTGTAGTTCACCTGTGTTGGACAGACTTGGGGACGAGTCGTCGGTCGAAGTGGAGAGAGAGTTGCCTGATGGTGCTTATCTGAATGTCTCCTTTTGTTTACTCCTGTAGACATAAGAGGTGATCGCTGAACTTTATTTCTTTTTCAAGGACGACTGTAGATGATCCCCATCTGATTGTGTGGTCGTTCTGCATGTGCAGCCAAATGTTTAAAATTGTTCCAAGATGGTGTATGTCTCAAAAGAAAATATAGCAATTTTAACTTTTCTAATTTTTCTTTTGATCCTACTGGGAGGAATATATTTTCTATACTATATTAGTGTGTGGGGGTTTTGCTTACAACATGTTGTAAATAATTTTGTAAGATACATTGGAAAAAGAAACTATACTGACCTGTGAAATGTACAGTATTTTTTAAATGTCATGGACATTTTTATAGCTTTTGTAATAAAAACAAATGTTGGTGCGCAAGAAGACCATTTTCTGAAGCTTTGGGTATAGTCATGGGCAAGCTGTTGTTACGTTTACGTAGCAAACTCAAAGCTTCTGTTTCATTCAGCGGTCTGAAACGGTTGAGGTGTTTTGCTGTCCCATTACCTGTGGTTGCACATGACATGGTGCGTATGGTTTTGTATTAAAAGTGCAAATACTTTATACTTCCAAATTGTCCCATTTATTCATTTGTCATGAGTAAAATGACCACTAAAGATGACCAAAGTCTTCATGGGGTTCATTTTATACTATTTTGTAGTAATGCTGAAACGCAAAGAAAACATTCACCATTAAACACTTAGCAGTTTAAAACAACAGCTATTGGTGATTTACCTTGCATTTCTGGATCCATTTTGTTGCTTGCTGGTGTAATTTTCTTATTCCCGGGGACAACTGGCCAAACGTAGACAAAGTGACGTCACGCTGAGATGTTTCCCGCACAGCTACAATGGACCAGAATGCAATGCAGCCACAACATGTTGCGGTTTGAGTAGGGGTGTGGCGCGATCATGGACACGCCACAATGTTCATTAACTAGTTGGCTACCTAGCTATATTTATATGCCCATATGACCACCTTTGATTGAAAGCTGATGACCCTTCTCTGGCGAATGTTGAAAGGCATTCTGGGAAGCGTAGGAAGTCTAACTGAAGTAGACGAGGCAGATCAAAGGAAAGTGGATACAACAAAAAGGTAGATTACAAACATAATCTCAAAATAACTCCTGGAATGCACTGAACATCATAAATTGACGACATCTAGTGGAAGAGTATCCGAGGGTGGAAGTTTCCTCTTAAGCCAGCAATTTGGCACATTTACATTTTAGGCATAGTATACCTGACATTCCAGAGCAGCTGACTATTAGTGTTTAAGGGCTTTTTTTGCAGGAATCAAACCTATGACCTTTCAATTCACAAGACCACCCTGCCAACCTAGTACTAATGGCATGCATACCAAGTACTACATAGATGAGGTTGTAGTCAATATAGCACATTAAATTGCACCCTGTATTGTTCATATCCACCTCTCTTATAGTAGGCACATTCACAGCTCAAGTCTTGATTTAATAGTGTGGTTATATAGATCAATTTCAGCTCTTATTAAAATTATAACCAGAACTGGATGCGTTCAACCGTTTGAACATGGCCATCATGTTCCAACAAAGATGGGAGATGAGGGCGTCTTCATGTCAATGTACTGTTAACCCATAACTCCACTAAAGGCAAGAAAGTGAAACTGCTGCATGAGGTTGGGACAACATGGTTTCAAAAGGTATATGTTATTTTACTATTAAACTGAGCACCTATGGAGAAAATGCATGTTAGAAGACAGTAAAAAGGGTGGGTGAGACAGGGTTAGTTCCCACTATATTGAGCAAATATTATCCTTTTAAATATCAGATATTGGTATGTCATGGAAATAGGCTTTAACCAGATCTTTAATTATGTTTGCTACAAACAATGGACAATGGACCATACACATATTACTTCAAATGGTTTGTCACTATCCAGCACTACCAAGCCAACATTTGTCTTAGGGACACTAGCATTACTGTGGAAGGTTTAATAAAGTCTAGTCACCTACAAATAAACAAAATCCATCAGGGTGGAGTCTGTCCATGGATGTCTGATAGTGTTCATGAAAGATGCATTTCACCACAAAGTTCACCACAAAGGCCTCGGGAAACCAATCTCAGTACAAAGCTATTCCTTTGTTCCTTAAGGGCCTGTTCTTGCCTCCACAAAATGCATTAAAAAACCCAAAACAGACTTTTTTAAATACACAACAAAAGAGGATGTGAGGAGTGAAGTTCAAAATGTTGAACTTCATTATTAGGCTTTTAACAACAAGTCCGGAATGATACCAGCAGTTCAATGTCAGGATTGCTCACCTCCAATCCCTTTTTTGCATTATAACACAAAGCATTTAGAGTACATTTTACTTACTTGCTGAGCCAAAACACAACTTTTAACCAGAGCATGTTATGCACATTTATTTTGAAACTATCAGCTTTTAAATGAGTGAAACATCATATTTCATCTACTTCTCTTCCAGTCAAGAGGCATGCCTCTGGAAAAAGACATGAAGGCTTATGTCCCTGTGATATGGTGAAGTTTCTTTACATGTGATTCTAATAACAGTTGGGTATGAAGTATATTACATTCCAACAAAAAAGTAAAAGTACTATGACGTGAAAAAAGTAGAAGACAGGAACCTGACTGAAATACACACGATTGATGACGGACTGAAATCTGACTGCAGTGACTTGTCCAAATGGGACTGTGTCTTATGCCAAAAAAAGTGTTACAAATCTGTTAAAACAGGTTGGATATTGTCCAGATACAGAGATCAGTTCGGTTGGGTTCCCATCTCTCTAAGGTACCGTATGGTGGGGGATGATGGGAGGAGAGGGTGGTGGGGCGCCTTGACCAGTCTGCTGTACCTGAGGTGAACCATCACCCAGGCTACAAAACAAATCCCACTTTGTTACGGCGACACTGTATCACATCTAGGGGGCTTTGACCACGCCCACCAATGCCGGCCTGAGGGTGCGACTGTGGAGCTTGTAGCCCACCTTTGTTACTATAGCGACCGTGCCGGGCTCCTTGCCCGCCACGGGGGCATGGAAGACGGCCTCGTGCTCATAGGGGTCGAACTTCTGGCCATCAGGGTTGAGCTTGACAAGGCCGTGCTTGGTGAACACCTTCTGGACCTGGACCACGGTCATCGCCAGGCCGTCGTACAGGTTCTTCAGGTGGGGGTTCTGGCTGCTCACCTCCTCCTTGGGCACGCTCTCTGTGGCCTTCTCCAAGATGTCTGCCACCTCCAGCAGGTCCTTGCAGAAGCCCTGGATCCCTGGTAAGTTTGGTGGTGATGGAGTGACGTTATAACATGATTCAGCATAGTACAAATCTCTTGGTTTGTTTCACAACTGCATGCATTGGTGTAACCTCAGAACTTGGTTCTTACACTGTTTGCCATAGTAATTTGGCTAGTACAGCACAAGTTAATAAAAAATATATATAAATGGGATGCAATATGCTATTTTAATCAAAATATAACTGGTTTGATTTAGCGTAAAGCATTCCTTTAAGGCCGTAAAGTCTGTCACACTTGAGAACTATGCAGATGTGTCTGTTTCACGAGTGCTTAGCAAACTGTCAAAACTCAACTGAAAGATGCAGTTAGCGACGAGGTTAACGTAGCATTATCAAAGTTTGTACTTCTCTCGCTAGCGCTTCTAGTCAACATTAGCATACAAGCGACAGCAAAGCTCAGGTCCTTTGGTCGTTCCTGCAAAACGTAACATAAATCGGGTGTCAGATCCTGTTGTGCCCTTGAGCAAGGCACTTAACCCCTAATTGCTCCCCGGCCCCTCCAGCGTGTGTATCTAATGTATGTGTTACATTGTAATCAGGGCAGCATTGTAAAAGAGAGCTTGATTTCAATTGTCTTCCCTGAATTAATAAAGGTTTTTAAAAATAAAATAAAAATAAGTCAGTTTATGTGGAAGCTAGCCAAATGGTACACATAAAAATGGCCACCGCTCTGCCATCAACATAAATAGACTAACGTGATACCTAATAAATACGGAAACAAACAACAACAAAAACCATAATAAAGTAGCTTTTAAAGATTAAAAATACGCCTAGAATCGTGTAAAAATTGCATTCAAGCAAATCAACGGTGCAAAAACTAATTCAAGTAAATTAAACAACTCAAATCACATCACAAAGTGTATGGGATACATTCACAAATATGGAAATGTAGTATTTCTTTAACCCATAGATTATGGTTAAAACTGGTAAAGACGTAAGACCCTAATGAAGGCAGCATGAACTGCTGAAACGTTGGTTTAAAACATTTTTTTTGATGTCCAAATAACTGCATCAGAGCCATATGTGGTTACTTTTCTTTGTTTGAAGAACCATGCATAAACTACGAAACCAAGGGTACTTTAGCCAAAGAAAAGGAAATTTGGACATAAAACACAGAAGTAACATTTATAATCAAAATGTTCTAAATATAAAATCTACATTTTAGATGGATCTGTAAAACCTGCGCTCTATGCTGCCCAGTTTTGACTTGTTGTCTATGGGTGGTGAAAAACATCCTGGGAGGAACTGAGGGCTCTTCAGTGAAATCTAAGGTTAGAGTTGTTGTTGGACAAAATCACGATAACGATATATATCACGATATAGGTAATTTTCTGTAAATTTATTATTAAATTATTAAAAATATTGTTTGCATTGACCCCAAAGCAGTTACATAAATGTACTTTTTATTTAATATGACCAACACACTACAGCAGTGTATCAGAAGAGAAACTACCAAAAGAGACAAACAACCATATATCAATTCATAAGTAAAATTAAACCAACAATCAGAAATTGAAAAAGGCTCTGAATTGCCTTTGAAAATAGTGCAAGAAATGTTTTGGGGTTTTTCAAAGGGCATCGATACCAAATAAGTAGTATGCGAGTACCGAAGTATCGATACCAGTTTCGATCCGCCCATTCCTAGTGGATAGTCCTTTCCTATGTTAGCCGCATCATCAACAGATGGTTACTGTAAAATGATGACAGAGGCTAAGCGGTCCAGATTACATACAGAGCCACGCTCGTGATAAGAGCGTAGAATCAGTAGAATAATTATCATGACCGAAAACTGTTGTTTAACAGACAAAAATGCAACAGAGTTCCGTTCTGTGTCACGCTCCTCCGTGTTTGTTTGTTATTCCAGTCCACATGTAGAGAACGTAAAGCGGGGTCGGGAATTACATAAAATACGTCCGTAAAGCAGTTCTGCTTTTTTGCGGCAATGGCGATAGAAACGACAGAGGAAAATATCTATGATAGACATTTTTCTATTGTCCCACGACATATATCGTCATATCGAACAGTCCTACTACAGGTGGTGATGCACACCTGCAGAACATTTGATGATTTTCTGCATTATTCCACGACTTTACAATTTTTCTGTGGCGCAGTGATGAAACCCATATTCCATGACAAATCCCGCGATCGTGGAATCACAGGAAACTGGGAGGACTAATAAACAGAAAATATTGTGTTTACCATATAATTTAGCATCTTCCACCATTTTCTGGCTCCTGGTCCTGAGGTTCTCTGTGTCTGCCAAGGCCCGCTTGTACTTTTCCTGGGAAGAAAGATGAAACAGTAAGTTGTGAGTTAATGAAACACGATTATTTGGTACAGCTTAGAGCTAGGTATTGTTTGGTACCAATACCAGACATTTTATTTTGATCTGAAATGATACAGTAAAACAATTTGTATCAACAAAACTGTTAGCTTATTTGTTTACCAATTATTATCCATTTGTTAAATGTTTTAGGAAATGTGGCAATGATAAAATGGAAGTGTTGAAGTCTTGCCATCTGTCCCCAAAGCCATACTGAACTGGGAAAAAGGGATTTCATGCATGGTGCTCCCTCTGCTTGGAATTTGTTGCAAAATGATTTAAATCTAAGGGAGCGGGTCTCATTAAATACTTTTAAAGTTCTTATATTCACTCTTGTGTTTTATAACTTTTATAACTTTTATTAAATGTGTTATATGTTGTCTGTCTGTGACATGTAAATTGTAATGTTGCCTGTCTTGGCAAGGACACTCTTGAAAGAGATTCTTAATCTCAACGAGGCATTTTTCCTGGTTAAATAATAAATAAATAAAAGTAACTGTTGAGAACATGCACTGAGAAGTAGAGCAGGGGTTCCTATAGTTTTTCATGTCAAGGAATCCCAAATAAATACAAATCAGGCCATGCACCCACATTTAATAAGATGTTAAGAAACTGAGGAAATAATTGTTAGTTATGTATGGCATTGTTCATCCATCTATATTGTAGGTGGGGTTCTAATTAGAGCTGCAACGATTCGTCGACATAATCGACAAAATCTATTATGTAAATTAATCGACATCACATAGCTTTACATTTTCAGGCTGCATCAGGGCCGTATGTGAAAGTTACGTCTCATTAACAGTCAATGATGCAATGCGCAAAGGCAGCGTTAGGTGGAAGCAGTGCTTAAAATGTTTAGCTGACAGGTGAAGAAGATGTTTGCCTAATAGAAGATGGCTGAAAAATCTAACCGGAGCTGCAAGACATTTGGACTGCAAATTTTAAAACAAAGTGCAGGAACATTTCAGCTCTAAAGCAACAACACAGCAGAGTAACACCTCCGTAGAATAGAATAGACTTCCTCAACAGCTCCAACATTTAAAACCTAAGTATCCTGAAGCCACTTCTGAAACTGACTGAAAATGTTTTTATACAAATAAAATCAGCTTAATCTTTTTTCTTAATACCCAAGAGGGTCAATATAATTTTGTGTAGTGAGCAAGCTGTTTGGTATCGATTAATTTTTAATGCAACATTTAGCTACAATTTAGAAAAGGTTTTGAGTGATTTTCTACAAGATAAACCTTTAAAAACTTATTTAAAAAAGGCCACATTACACTAGTAGCATTTTATTGTTCTCTCAATACAACAGAGTGCATCACCCTGCTTGTCTGCAACAGGGAGACTACACCTAGCTGGAAGCCGACCCATTTACTGCCAAGTGAGACTTACTGTGATGTCCTTGAGCTGTTCCTCTAGTTGGGTCTTCTCCTCCAACAGAGCTTTCTCTGCTGTACTCTGCTCTGGCTTTTCTGCCTCGTCCTCTGACCCCTGGCCATTCTTCTGCTGTGCGGCTGTACATAGCAACCGTGGAGACACTCTGGATGAGGAGGAAAATAAGTGGGGAGAAAGGGAAAGGAGAAAATGATAAAGGAGAAAATGATAACGGTATTAGTATTGGCGGTTAATGCTAATTGGCAAGTGCGGAAGTGACAAATTACAAATACTCTTACTGTAACAAAGTAGCTTTTTTTATGTACATGTGCGTACTTTTGTACTGTAATTTTACTTTCCCTTAATTATGTTTTGACTGAAGTATTACACTTCCTGGAATTTTTATGTACGCCTCCTGGTACACGATGAAGTCACCACTTAAGATTATTTTTTCCTCAGGAGGTAAAAGTTTAATACATTTTGATTTTTATATAAAAATACAATACAATTTTTTTTGGACAAAGTACTACAAGACTTTCTTTAAATAAATTGTCAAGTAGGTGTATGGTATGATAGTTAGAATGACCATAAATTGTTGTGTTGATTCATGCTTTCCTTTGTTGATGCATTTTATTTTGTTAAATTATCTTTTAGCAATTAAAATAACCTAGTTTTAACTCTGTCCTCATAACTTTTTGGCACCGCATGGGAAAATCATACTGTATGTAACTCAGTAACTTGTATAGTATATTTTAAAAAGGAACTAAATTTTACTTAAGTAGATTTTTACACCAGGATTTTCACCAGCACTTCTGCTTTGGTAGGATATCCAAAACAAATAACCATATGATGTTCATACTTAGATTATATTTTGAGGTCAAAGGTCAAGGTTATGGGTCAAAAACAAAAAGATCTAGTTTGGTAGTCTTTCCACCCCTGCTAATTGGTAGTATTAGCCAGTAACACTACTGCCAACTGTACTTACTAAGAATGTTATGTAATGATTTCAGCAAATAAATATCTGAGAACAATACATTTCCCAATTCAAAATGTAACTAAGTCAGATGCATAACATGTCACCTTATGTCATCATCCCCCTCTCCAGCCCGGATACGTCCCATTCTCTGGTATGGAGAGAAAGTCACGCCAAACTGTATTAAAATGTCTGTCAATTGATTCTGACTTGCTTATCGGTAAACGTACGCACCTTGTAACACACGACTTAAGACCTTAAATGAATCATTACGAGAGCCAGATTGAAAAGTGGACTCAGTGTGTTCTACCAGGTTGGTCGGTAAGCAATGGAGCACAGCACCAAATTAGTGAATGGAGTTTGGTGTGACGTTCTCTCCATACAAGAGAAAACAGCACGTAACGGGGCAAGGGACTATTCTATATAGCAACTTCAACGATTAAGCTAGGTTAAATATCTGAGAACAAGCAAACAGACAGCATTAGCACAAACGGTTAGCTTACCATCTCCTCGGCATTCAGAATCTTACGTCATAACCCCTCTCTTCTGTTTCTGGCAATTACATGCTACTTGGCTAGTTAGCCATTAGCTAGGTCAGTATATAGATACGTTTGAAACGGGCATCTCAGAAACCAACACAGGAACAATATGGTCAGTAACGGTCTGTATTTTTCACAGAAAGAGTCAACGTTTCCTTATTAAGGACAGTTGAGGATCATGGTCAGTTACGAAAGCTACTAACAGTTAATAGCTGCTATCATGTAGACTGAGATGACAGTAAACTACCAACCCGGCCTAAGCAAGCCGAACACCATTATAAACGGCACATTTCAGGCAACAAAGATATTCATAACTGCTTACCTTAATAGCGAAGGTGACGCTACAATCGAGTAGCTCTGTTTCAAAGCTCGCATACACCAACTCGCCATTTCTCTGGTAACACACGCTGACAGAATGCACTACGATGATAGTGGCGGTGTGAAGATTTGAACCAATCATGAGTCAGTATGAGAACCCCCTTTGCACATTTGACCAATCAAAATTAGAGGACAGTTTGACGATTGGTTATAGTTTGGTTGAGTTAAAGTTAAAGGTGAAAACCACATGTGACCAAGGACAGTTTACCCCTTTGACCAAACTGAAGGTTACTCACCTCTGTGTTATTCAATATAACTTATGCAATATAATATATACAATTCTTTAATAATATTATTTTGGTACATTTGAGATACAAAATGAAACAGTTGGCTCATAAATGGTAATGATGTTGATGAGAGCTGGAGAAGCGGGCTTGTGACTGGCTGGGAAAACATTAGAGGGTGGGTGAATGATTACCATTCTCCCCTCCCTACTGTTGAGGTGCCACTGAGCAAGGCAGTGGAGCTGCTCAGGGGCCAACAGTAGAAGACTGTGGTCCCAGGTGAGAATCAGAATAAGAAGTTGTTTTATTGGCCAAGTATATTTGCACATACAAGGAATTTTTCTTGGTATAGTGGCTCACATAGACACATCTAAGATTTGTTTAAGTATAATACAGTAATATAAATGTGATTAAAGAGTAGGAACAATGTGTCAACAATGTATGTATGTTTATATATATATATTTACCTGGTTGTCAAGATATGGGAAATAAAAAAGTCTGCAGAGGCGCCCTGTGGATGAAATGCCATGCTACGTTTGCCGTGCTTATTATGTGTAAGAAAAAACGGTGGTTACCGAGGCAAGAGAGAGAGACAGAGAGAGAGAGAGAGAGAGAGAGAGAGAGAGAGAGAGAGAGAGAGAAAGACAGAGAGAGAGAGAGAGAGAGAGAGAGAAAAAGATAGAGAGAGAGAGAGAGAGAGAGAGAGAGAGAGAGAGAGAGTCCTCTGGGACAGTGGACAGTCTG
>OMOT01031055.1:0-29801 GCA_900312575.1 Acanthochaenus luetkenii | reverse complement strand
AGCATCGCAATTTCTCCGTGCTAACACAGAGGCAATGGTCGGTTGTGATGCATCTGCCCCCGTCAACAACATGGGTGGATGCTTTTGAGGTGATACATTAACAGACTTGTGCAGGTGTTGTATTTTAAAACAACATAACAATGATGGCAATGCGCTTTGTTCTCCTTCAGTGTGAAATGTTCCCACACGACGCTCCCCTTATGGTCGAGAGTCTTCTGTGTAAAGTGAATTAACGTCTTCAGTCTTCTTCTGTGTAAACAATGTTTCCCAATGCAGTGCGCGCTCTCGTGTTTAACTTAATGATTGCATTTCACCAACAGCTCCACTTCACACATTTAAGATGACCGCAAATAGTTCAATTTGATCGTTAAGTTGTAAATGTTCATCGACCAAATTATTAACGACTATTAATCGATCAACGACTAATCGTTAACACCCCTACCCCTAACCCATTCCTAGTGGAAAGTCTTTTCCTAAGTTAGCTGCACCCTCAGCAGATTGTTAAAATGTTGACTTTTATCTAAAAACTTTGTAACTTGGCACATGTTAACTCTCTCTCAGTCCGTATGCCGGTCTACTCTACACATGTCTCTGTATTACCGTAACTCTGTTAGTAACATTGCATGGTCAAATGTTTACCGTATATGACAGTTACTGCAACTTGAAATATTCCAAGATGTCTCCATATGTTTTAGGCAAGTTTCCCAGTCTAGATTCTCTGTGGCTTTGGTGACTTCGTACTCGTATATTACCGCACTTGTGTGACATATCCACAGGAAAAGGCAAATATTAAAACATCGATCTCTGGATTTTATGAATAGATATCGGATAATTCAAATGAAGATCGATTTGAATCAGAAAGAAATTATACAATTTAAACCCAGCCCTACATGCCTTTTCTTTCTTTTTTAAATACTAAATGTGATTGTTTTATTGTAAATATGCTGGCGGAACATGAATTGATTGCCTTTTCTTCTTTTTATTTCCCATTTCTCCCTTAACACAAAAATGGGAAATAAGACGAACATATAATGTAAAAAAGGTGCATTTTCATTTGTGAACTTCCAACTAATCCAAACACTGCCAAAGATCATCAGCAGGGAGAGATCATGTAGAATTGAAAGGAATCAATTCTACATGATCATGATAAGAGCTGATGATCCATCGCATAGAACGTTTTTCTGGTTGTAAATCAGTGGAATTAGTTGAAAGGTGTTTAACAGGCAGTTCAAGTTTCACTCTGTGTCATGCTCCTCTGTGTTTGTTTGTTATTCCAATCCACATGTAGAGAACGTAAAGCAGGGTCGGAATGACGTAAAATACGTCCGTAAAGCAGTTCTGCTTTTTTGCGGCAATGGCAACAGAAACTATAGAGGAAAATATCTACCGATTTACATTTTTCTATCGTCCCACGATATATCGTCATGTCAAACAGCCCTAGAAATTGTACATTTTTGATGATAGCTATGAGTTTCCGAAATGTGTCATTTAGGAGGTGGAGAGGCATGGAAGCCATGTTAACAACTGATGGTGATAGTGATATTGGTTTTTTTAAATATTTGATTGTGTGGCATTCTACGAAAGTAATTAGTATTGATGTATGTTTCTATGTTATATCTGTCTAACTTTTATTTGTCACATTTGTATACAAATGTTCTTTTGTGTGTACAAATATGCTGTAGAACCTTTTGCTAATAAATAAATTAAAACACAAATGACATGCCCTCTTCATCCTGCTGCTACAGCACAAAGTAGCTCTGCGCTGCTTGATTTCTAAAATAAAATAAATATAAACTATTTTTGTTACAGGCTCCCTTTTGTTACTATTTCTGACCAAAGACGCTTGAAAGCAGTCACAAGTTTATATTTTTTACTTTTACACTGGGAAGTAGGAGCTTACGAGGAGACACTGAAGGCATCATCCGATTCATCCCCAGTTTAGTCACCTGGGTCAATACTAATTATCTCCCATGTGTTTCAGGTTGCTGTGTGTATGAGAAGCCCAGACAGTTTGGAGAGTCGTCTTCTGAAAGCGAGGGAGATGATGATGATGATGAAGGCTGTGGAAGTGCACACTGCATTCTGAGCCACAGCAGAGGCCATGGACAGATGGCGGGCGGTGGGACAACAGTGACCCCAAGCACTGGAGGTTCAAATGCCCACTAATGAGCACTGCTAGCTTATTTTGGGGGATTTGAGGGATTTCTGACCATGACAATGATACATTACAAAACGACACTCATTTTTCACTGAGTTACTGGGAGGCAGGCCTAATGCTGCGTTCTAGTCACAGTTGGAAGTAAGAAATTCCCAGCTGGTAGGTCGTAATTACAACCTCTTGTGTTCCAACTCTGAAAAACCAGGGAAACATGAACATTCGCGAGATTTAATTTTCCCAGCGTAAAAACCAGTTCCCCATGCAACAGCTAATGTTATGTCAATGATCTTTAGCAATGTTAGCTAGCTAGTTAGCTTAGAACATTAGCAAATGTAAGTGCAACTTTACATTTAACATTTATATTTAACCATTTACCACACAGGCTCCGGTGTATTGTGAGGATTCTAAACACGTTAAAGTAATGCTGAGTAGAGTTTACTGTATATGCTGCCATTACATGGCATCAGAAACCTCGGGGTTGACAAATCTAGACCGAGTTTCCTACTTGGAATACCAACTTGAAGGGCCTTTCCGTTGCATTTTTCCTTGGAATTTCCAACTTTCTGACATATCTAGAACGCAGCATAATAGATGAGCTTTTAAAAGATGCTCTCTGGCTATGTATTTCTTCCTTTTGACAAAGTAGTTGAGTTTATTGTGCATAATGCACATCCTTTTTTATTTTAAGATTACCTTATTTATTTTCTTGTCTTAATGCTTGATTTGGCAATACTTGACATGCAGTTGACCATAGTCTGTGTAGTAACATTGTAATTACAAGATGAGTGTGCAAGCATTTTAATTGAGTGGATTTGTACAATTCAAGACAAGTTATGATCAAAGATCTCACTCTTTCTCGTTCATAATATGCGAACACTTTTGATTAGAAGGCCAGTTTCAAAGCTAATACCAACCTTTGTGATTAATGTCACAACATTTAAGATACAAGTGTAATTATATTATTACTACACATTCAGTTTGCCACCATCAGTATACTGTAATCTACTAGCCCAACCTAAACAGTATGAGTCCTGGTAGTGATCTGTTTCTGCTGGTCAAAAACAAACGCAAGACAACCCCTGTTGTTGAAATGAGTCAGACTGGTCCAAATGCTGCCAGTACTGTTCACGCTTCCCTGCCAAAAGCTTCTGAGGTCAAATCTAGTACTCTATCCATCTGCAGAGCTAATACCAGTTTGCTGTAATGAAGTATTTCAGACCACTGCACATGTAGTCTTATTTCCTTTTATGGCAGTGTTAGATTTTGTATTGGACCAATTATTTTTTACCTATAAATCCTCAGCTAGTTCTCATTTGCTTGATTGATGCAGTAAACATTTTGAGAAATCATAATACCCAGTATGAACAATCCTAGAATGTATGCCCATCATAAATTGTTCAGTCGCTGTTACATGAACTAAATCCTAATACAGTTGTCAGCATCAGTGATCCTTAAGGACCACAGATTAATGTAGACAAAAGACAAATGTTCATTTTTGTTAGTGCACTCGTTCACTTCACTCTTTAGGACGATGTACCAAAACATAACATTAAGTTCAGCTGCATGTCAGTTGTGAAAAATCTGCAATTTGAGACTAAAGGCTTTCTATTGTACTCGAAGCCTGTGGGTATTTGTGCTTTTACTGCTGTGTTCTGCAGAGAAACTGATGTGTTTTATTGGGGTAAGTAAATAAAAAGAGGCAGCATTCTTAGATTTGAGCTACATGCCCCACTACACTGTACATATGTAACTGGATCAAACATAATGTGGCATTCAGTATAGACAAGTTGAAGGTGCATGATTGCTGGCCCTGGCTTTGTATTCGTGTCTATGACCTAATTTCACTTACCAAAGTCTCCAACGTCATCCATCCTTAATGGTTTCAGACACCACTACTCATGTTTGATGTGTAACAACACTGGATTACACAAAGTTCATTCATGCCACCATTTTCTATAACATCAGTACACTCAAATGTACATATGTACATTGTTCTTGTACTGGTAATGCACCTTTCTGTATATACTATAAAGCATATGAGAGCAGATTTAATGTGAATAAATTTCGAACTGTGATTAAACTGGCTGATAAATGTATTACATATTACATATATGAGTAGCTGACAGGAAACCCGTTGTATAAATTGCCATTAAGTCAGTCATACATTTCTTGGCAAGGTTCCCACTGGCCCTGAGGTAAAACTCCAGGACTCTTCCAGGAGTTTCCATAAATAACTTGGGAGTGCTTCCACGACCTAAACATTTTACTGGTTTGATCGTGTTTTTCAGTCTGGTTTGCACTAGTTGGACCAAAAAACATCTAATGCAATGAATGTGAAAAGTTGGAAAATACTTTCCGCTATATTCCTGTTAAGTGCCCCATTTGTAAAATTCCCTGCCGTTCCCGGCTTCCCCAGAGAATTGATCAAATTCCCTAACTTTCCCTGTATGGAATACTCTTAAAATGTATGATATTCCAAGAATTTCATGACAAGTGGCAACCCTATTAGCAACAATTTGGTCCAAAGCGAGTCAATATAATCTCACATGAAGACACTACTCCTTCTCACACTTGTCTGGCATTTGCACAAGACCAACATGGTGGCAGGGACCATGGAGTATTTAAAGTAAAATTATCAGGCTGCATTTGGATCCGTTTGGCTGGTGGCTCTGCTACTCTCCAAACTGCATTGATAAGAATGAGATCCCTATTCTTGAACTGACACAGATGCAAGTGAAGAATATATGACCTTGCCAGCAAAAGCAGCATGTCAAAATAATCATACTAGTCCCATGTAACAAAGACTATGGATTCCAGATCATGCATAGAAAAAAACAGTTTTATTGAGCCAGTGAGACCATTTCCAGCTCCGTGTACAGTAATGAGTTTAAAATGGCCATAAAGTAGATGTACAGTTGGAGGTCTCAGCAGATGCTTCCTTCCTCCTCCAAGTTACTAATATACCACTGGTACAGTTGAGATTCTCCCTCATGTAAGGAGTTCAGACTAGATGTAATTTGCTACAGTGATCCAGCACTTGTTGGCTGCTCTCATTACAAAAATATCTTTCTTTACAAGAACTTATCCTGGTAATACCATTGGGATAAACGCTCTACATGAGCAAATAATGAATTAAAGGCAAAGAAGAATTGTAGACATTGTGTCACTTTTTGGGATCCCGTTAATGTACATTTGTGAAACTGTTGACAGCTTTAGCTTCACTTTGCTACAATACAAAGATTACCCAATTCTTAAAAGCTGTGATGCAGTTAGGGAACTTAAAATCCATATATTTATGAAGAAATGAATTTGTGGCATATGCAGTAGAGAAAATTATAAATATTGCAAGTCAAATGTGGTGTAGTGTGCAAAACATGCTACTGTGCTCTAAGACCAAATTTAGTATACTTCAACTTGCAAACACGTATGATTTTATAATTTGTGCCTTTGGAACCAAAACATGACGAGGCAGAAGAAATATATAGAAAGGATACTTGTGGAGAAAGACGGTGGCCTGTATTCCTATTAAACTTTTAAACAAGCAATATCGTGGCACAGAAAATTACATAAGGCAAAACAAGTATGTACAGAGAACACGTCAAAAAGTGCTGGTATTGTGTCCATACTGAAAATATCGGAAGAGATGCGTCAAAAGACGAGCAACAACAATATTATAACATTCTTTTTGAGTGAGTGTTTGAGGAATCTCTCTGTAGTCCATGTATTTCACAAGGTCTCCAAGAAATGCCTTTAAGACAGGTCAAACAATGTTGATACTACTAAGCCATTACTAAATGTTCAATACCTTCATCAAATTGTGAGCTTAGAATTATAAAGTTCTGTCTTTTAATCAGAATTTGGTTGTCTGTGTATTCATGATCTTTGAATGTTACTTAATGTGTTATTTTCCTTAAGAACCTTTTAGTGTTGCATAATAGTTCTACAAGCTGGTATGTCAAACCTTGAATCTTGAAGGTAAATATCTCAGAACTGCACTGTATAACTCCAAACTCACCATGTGATCCACAAGCTGAAACTCCATTTCAAAGTCACCTCTGGACTCTAGAGGACATAAACGTACAGATTGGAATAGTTACAGGAATAGGCAGAGCATCTGTCTGGATCCTGACAGTGGACTGCAGCAGAGTCAAATAGCTGAAACCATGACAACGGCGTCAAACAGTCCACCACGTCTTGAACTGGATCCCAGTCCACCTAAACTGGTGGACAAACTGGTGCCAGAGCTAAATATGGAACAATTTCACTTCCAGAGCCGATAAAGACGAACACCCAACCAACATGAAAACCCCTGTGGAGTTTTTGTAAAGCTGTCCAAGTCAACGTGGTAACACAACTGAAATAAAGCACAGTGGTTGTTCTGTGACATTGCTTGAAGGATTTTCTTGTTTGCTGTGGTATTGCAGTAGTATCATACTTTTAGATATAAAGATCATAAAATTGGTATCAAAGTCAAAATCCTGGTACCATTATAACAAGATTTCAAAGAAAGGCAGAGCAATAGTGTTGATGAAATTGTATTGAATGTGCAATGCAATGCCTCAGTCCCATTGCAAATTGCAGTCCAGCAGTGAAATGTAGGCCTCGGTTTCCCACCGCAGATCACGTCAAACATCTGGAGGGGATTTGGTCCAACTGGGATTCTCTTGGCATTGGTGGACCCCCAAAACAGACAGCAACTTTTCTCAAGTTAAGCTACCTGTGGAATAAAGGAACACCCTTAATTAACAGATCACCTGGAAACCACTGCACTCTCACCGGTGGCCAACTCACGTACTCTTTGATGAGGTTTCCAGTCTTTTAGCACAACTGTTGAACATGTAACTGCTAAGAGTAAAGCGACATGACATAATACTTGAGAAGCAATAATCCAAAATAAAATACATTTCATATCAAAGACTGTGTCCAAATGTAGGTACGGGTGTTCGGAATTGGCCACTGGTAAGTTATGTTAACTTGCAACTGGCTCTATTCTAACAAAAGTAAACAAAGTATTCTCTCACATTTGTAACAATGGAAGAACATAATGGAAGAAAACTAAAGCACTGATGGTAGATTTCACAGAGGACAGAGGAAAATAACAAGGGAGTGGAAACAGTGGTAGATGTAAAATAATGAGAACAAAGAATGTGAAGAATTCATATTCATATGAACCTGCTCTTACACCACGACTAAAGCCGAATAAACTGAATCATCTCACTCTCCCAGAAGAAGCCTTATATTCTGTCAGTGGTTCGAGTTGGTTTCGCACCACTTGGAGAATGTCAGTTCTTTTTCTCTGGTTGCAAGATTAAAATAGCTCCAACGTGGGCTTACTGAATGTGTATGGGTTGTGTGCCAGCTGAGAGAGAGATCCAAATTGTACATGTTCATACAGTATCTGGGTTAGAAATTCACAGAGTAAATGTAAAGCCAAATATTAAGCTGCCCTACCATGTTCTCTAAACAGTAATGTGACTATACTGCATTCTTTCTTTAATTCTTGGTGCTTACATTGGCCTGTGAACCAAAACATAAAACAACATAATACTATGCACAAACACAGTAGCAATGTAATGATAATACTATGCATACAGAGTAACATTCTGACATTTCTTTGACACCAAGAGTCAAATCAAAAGGAACTAAGGGACTTACCTAAATTCGAACTTTTACTTAAGGCTTAAATCTTGTCCTTTGCAGCCACATGCGTCTCTTTACCTTCCCCATTATCTTTCATTCCTTCACCTTCTTTGACCTCGTCGTCCTTTTCCTCCTCCTCTCCTCGGATCACACTCTGCCGGACACTGACAGAGATCACTAATGCTTGCACAATGCCATAGATCAAAGCAAACTGAGGAAGGTACTCCTGGATCAACCAAAGCAATCCTGCCATCCCCACAGTGGAGACAAAAAACATTGCCATGCCATGAAACCACAGCCTCAGTGCTCCATGGACCCCCAAAACCTCCAGGATCACCTTGGTAGGAGGGGACACAGTCCACAGGAAGCCAACCACGAACAGGTCAAACAAGTGGCGGATGAAGTTGAAGCTGATCTCATAGTGCTCTGGTAAAATGTCCCCCTTCCAGCTGTGCACAAAGAGTCGTAAAGGAGACACCAGCCGAGAGGAAGGAGGCGTAGGAGATGGTGGAGGAGTTCCATAGTCAGAAAACTCCCCATCGTTATCAGAGTCCCAAGCGTTTTGATTCCAGCCAATGCATTTCCTTCGTCTTAGCCCACTTGACTCTGGTTTTCTTGACCAGAAAACGTAGGACGACAGAAGAACCTTATTCCACCATCTAGGAACATGTTCTGCTCTTGCCTCCGTCTCCCGTTTCCCCGCTCCGAGATCTTCAATGTCCATGGGCTGGAGTTTCTCCTGTGCCTCCCAATACTCTTCTACCAGGTTGGTTTGGTCACTTTGAGTTTTACACCCTCCCCAGACCCAGGACGTCAACCCTCTAAAGCCCCGGCTGCTGGTCTTCTGGCCTTCAGTTGTCACTGTGGTGGTATTCTCTGACACAGCACTGCTGCCCCATGGGCGGACCCAGCCCCACACTCTGCCCATCACAGCTGTCATGTCTCCTCACTAGGCTTGTTTCACTTGAACTATATGTGAACAGGTTCCCCTGGTTTTAGTTGACTGGGCAGCTCTGAGCTTTATTAAAAAGCTTGCGCCTACTGTGACTTCAGTGTGAAAGTTGCAATACTTCACATGGGTTGAGGTCAGGGCAACGAGAGCTCCAGGCCGTGCGGAGTGATTTAGAAGGGAGGTTTCTCCCCTCCTACAACCAATGCTTCGATTCAAATGACTATCAATATTTAAAGTTTCTGGTCTACATCTCTGTTTGGATTAATCTGGCAACCCCCACTGCTGCCAAAGTTAGCAACGCTTTCAATAACTCAACCTTAAAGATACCCAGCTAGGACTGATTTAGATACAACTGAACCGGTTAGGTTGACCACGGGCTGTTTGGGGCAGATTCCACGTTTTCGAGTAAATAACGTTTGCAAACGTTAGCGCTTGACTTGTGGTAGTCCCAACTTTATCAGAACAGCTTTTCCCGAATGTCTTCCCTCCACTTCCTGTACCTGCCAAGGAAATGCCTGCTCAATTACGCACGAAGTCACATTATCACTTCCACGTTATCAGTATGAGTTCTACAGATTAGATATAACGTTAGATCCAGACAGTCAAGTCCTCGCTAGCAGCTAAATTAGTTAGCAACTGACGCTAGCTAGTTTGACGTTAGCAACTTAACGTTGGTTAACATTCACTAACAAACCTTTCAGGTTATGAGTGCTTTGAAGTTATTTGGCCAATTGTTTCCTGTGGGTTTCTAGAACTAGTGTGATAACGAAAGCTTACCTTCATTGCAGTTTGGCTGGAAGAGACTTGCTAGCTTTGCTTGTAAGGCACCAAACGACGCGACTTAAGACTTTTGCGCGTCACTGTGCCGCGTTTTAATACGTCGGAACGTTTCCTCCGTGACGTAGTAATAACCCGACAATTAGCTGACTAACATGCCAACGCTGGTAACTTAACCACTAGTCCTGCTAGCTAAGACGGCTGCCAGGTGGACGGAAGCGTTGGCCTACCAGGATGAAGCCAGTTAGAACGAGGAACAGGACGACCGGTCCCAACCTTCAAAATAAAACCCCAATTGAGCAACATTTTTCAACGTTTAGGCAATACAAAGCTCAAAAGTGAAAGATAATGATTCCGAGAAATGTGTAGTGCATGAAACTGCAGTCTTATTTACTGCAAATGCTTGATGTCCTTTTCACAGTATGCATTAGCCATATACACAGAGGGCCGCTGAACTAACGTTATATCATAGGTTTAGTGGGACCGTACAGTCCTGTTCGGAGCCCTGGTGCCCGTCTGGACAGAAACTAGTCCGTTTGGGATACGAGACAAAATGCTGTAGGTGGCTTGCTCCAGGTATGCATTTCGTGCCAGTGATACTTACCCACCTCTAGACCATAACCACCAAACTGCAGTTACTTTCTCATTGATGCATTTTATGGCAATCAAAACTGACAGTCCTTCCCAATAAAACAGACAAGTTTTCC
Organism: Acanthochaenus luetkenii; assembly: GCA_900312575.1. Taxonomy (NCBI): domain Eukaryota; kingdom Metazoa; phylum Chordata; class Actinopteri; order Beryciformes; family Stephanoberycidae; genus Acanthochaenus; species Acanthochaenus luetkenii. Next base: position 19,567 of record OMOT01031055.1, on the reverse strand, counting down.
ATCACCGTTTATTTGAAGAGAGAAAGCTTAATACAACGCTTACCAGTTCCATACAGGCAAGAGTTACAGCTATTTTGTAAACAAGTAACACCAAGATCAGGTTAACCCAACCAAGACACCAGTCAGACCCAATAGTACATCAACTCCACCCCAACCACATGACTCCAGGCATTCCATTTTTGGAGCTGCATTTCCATAACTATTGAGATGTCAATATACCAAGAATAGCATGTATTCATAGTGTGGCTTGTTTAAACTCAAAACACTGAAAGGTGTGCAGACTGCTTCCATCATTGGATGAAATTAAGACTTCCCAAATCCTTCATGAATTGATATGAAAGTTATTGTTGCCAATGAAATGCGCCGTCCCACCTCTGATACAAGCTGTTGCACCTGTAAAAGGACAAGACATGAGTACCATTAAATACAGTACGTGTGAAACCACCACAAGCCTTTTGCCAAGAAACACTACAGCACAGAATGCAGGCATCGAGATACCGACTTACCGGACAAGGAAAGCCTTCAAGCTGGATGTTGGCTTACAGCATCTAAACGGAGTAGATAGGAATGAAGGTTTAGAATGATGCGTGATCAGAAACTAGTTTGCAGTAAGGGCAGTAATGCTTTTTCAGTGCACTGTGAAAGAGCTTCATGTTGTAATCAGAGACTCTAGTCTTACGTAATCATCATTGAAGCATAGGGCAGCTTGGCATAATTCCAGCCATTTCCTACATGGACCTCATTTCCCCATCATACCGATAAAGAGTCCGACCAAAATCTTGTGCTTCACTATAGAGCTCCTTGCGTTTTGCTGCGGTTCTCCGATAGTCCTATTGGGCCCATGACTCCAAAAATCTATCCCAAAAGCAACACATTGATTGCTTACTTCGTATCGATACATGTCACTAAATGGATGTAAATGCAAATGATCTCATGCCTTTCTCATAGTTTTGATGCTACCTCGGCCGTTGCTTTATCAGTTCCTTGATTCCCCTTTGCCGGTCGGCTGCAGCTTCGTGTCTACAAAGTTGTCAGTCATCAATGAACTGAGAATTTGACATGTGTCTCGTTAGTCACACACGCATTAAAAGACTTGCACCGTTTTGTCCATTGGTCCTATAAGACCGTAATGAGTTCTGCAGCCAGGTAAGTAAGACATATGCAGCTCTAGTAATAAAACGGACAAGATTTGGGCAGAATAAATCTGTATGATGGACAATGTTAAACTAGAGTCCAGGTCACATTACACTTTATTACTACTTTGCACATCTGGTTAGATGCCAACTACATTTCATTGTCATAGTACTTGTACTCTGCAGTGACAATAAAGTTGATTCTAATCTGAGGTAAAAAAAATGGCCGGAGTTATGCGTCGTCATTGGTCCCATAAATCCAAGAATGACACTCTGGAGCCACTTACTGTCACCACTTGCATCTTGAAACATCTTGGCTCCTTTTGACTTCAGTGGCCATTCATCACTGAAAAGAGACAGCAGACATCTTGGTCTATATGCAAACCGTACCATACTGATGTCATAGTCATATCACTGCAGGGCTAAGAGATAATAAAACCGACTACCAACCTGGTCCCAACGATTGTCCTGAATGACACCCAGCATAGGTAGGCACGCCTGACAAGATGGGGGGGGGGGAAAGAATCTTAGGACACATTACAGCGACAAGCAATATTTTTATGATGAACGGTTACAACAAAGGTGTGCTGCAACAGTCAGATTGCGTCTCAGTGCGCTGCGAGTAAACTTCATTGAACATCAGTAGAACCAATTAACTGCATCATCATAGACGGGAGCTCAGACAGAAGTCCTACAGGACACAAGCCCTCCCCATTCCCAGATACAAGTACTTACAGGTGCAAAAGCATAATGCAGATTCCCTCGTAGGCGTCATTATGTGGAGGAGCTGCAAGACAAACGTCATCATCAGTACCACTAAATAACACCCAACATAAGGACAACAAGTCCAGGTATGTGGTCAGTGCACTGTGAAACAACTTCATGCTTTTATGTCAGAGACTCTAGTCTATGAAATCATCATTCCACACGACAGACAAGCACAGAACGGAGGCCTTGAGATACCAACTTACCAAGTAAGAGCGGTGCTCGAGCTGGACGGGGCCTCCCGTACTCCCACTTCACATGCCTATCGAGTGCATGGGAAAATCATATTAGACTCAACTGATCTTTGCTGCTTGTATTGAAAAGCAATACTATGCTTGCCATCAGTGCACTGTGAAAGAGCTTCATGTTGTATTCAGAGACTCTAGTCTTGTGAAATCATCATAGTAGCAAAGCAGTTTCAGAGCCGCTCCTTCCCAGTGACATCCCATCCGTGACTCACCTTCAACCAGACGCTCCCAACTGGACTCGCCACTCCAGTGATCCTGAAACAGACACAACAGTGAATACAAGGATGAACCGCAAGACAGTAATCTTTACAACATTTTTATTTTCAGATGTCTGTATTCCTTTGATACCCGGGACATACATTCTGATACCAATTAGTATGGGAACTGAGTATTTAATCAAATGTGATTTTGATGTAAGAACCTATCACAACACTATCACATTACTTCTGGTTGACAGTTTATACTTTGCGCAAAACATTCCATTACATTTTATTTGGGCGATCACATTCCATTATTTTATTTGGGCGATCTAGTTATTTGCACATACACACAAAAACATGCACATGATTCTGAGGTCTGAACATTTGAGTATGTGACCTAAAGGCACATGTTGGCATTTGTCTTAATTATCTATTGAAATTTAGCGCGTCATTTTCCGCTATTCCCGTTTTTATATTTCTTTAATGCGAGGTAGCGTTAGCTGTAGCTGGTTCTGGGAAAACCAAGCAACTACATGACACTAAGGCAAGTCTGAGCCAGTCGTTTGGAAACTGCGCACACAACAGGTCGTCGTATACGTGTGTTCGGGACGTCAGCGCCACCTAGCGTCCCTTTGGGGCTAGTCTATGACCTACCCACACTCACTTCGCTCATCCATTCCCAAACGTCTTGGCTCGCCTGGAGCTCGGGGGTCGGTGGCCAGCCATCGGACGGTTTTAACGTGCAACTAGGGAGACATGAACAACATACAAGTTCAGTTACTTTCCGGTCAAACCCACAGATAATTTAGCGCCGGGTCTCTTCGCCATGTGCTCCGTGTAGAGGAAGCTCAAGTTTAATTCGTCCCAATTTCCCCAAATACCTGCTTAACGTCAACGTCACTTCAAAGGAAATTATTTTAAAAGTAATCGGATCTACCTTCAACAGTATCCTTCGAGTTGTAACGTTACAGCTCGTCAAAATCCTGGAGCAGCCCCGGCCACAACTATCCGAGGTCGCAACAATTGGCTAGAGGCAGAGCATGGGTTCGTCCAGGGTTTATATACTGGGGTCTTTCGCGGACCTTTGTGCTATAGGTGTCCCCAACACTGCCTGTTCAGTTGGACATACATATATGGTTTTGTGACGCGTTTGGGGTTTATAAGTTATAACCGATCCGAGAGTACTTGATTAAGTGGATCGGCCGATCCGAGTACCGATCCAAATACTTTTCAATTAATAGTCATTCATGCCGACTAGTAGGCTATTGCCCTATAATGTAATAATTACAGGAACAAGTGTGCCATTTAAAAAATATTTTGTTTTTGTAAGCACATTAATCCAAGTCCAGGCACAGCTTCGTGTTTTTATAATAAAATCCTTATAATAAAAGGCAGAGAGAATATACAAAACACCGACGCGTTGCGCCTTCCTGTGTTGAAACAGTGCTTCGATGCACGTATTAAAGTAGTGATGGCAGAAACGAGGCTTTCTGAAGCTTTGAACCTTGGGTAAATTATTCACTGTTTCGAACCGCTCGAAACCCAGCACGCTGGTGACATCTGCTGGTCAAATGGGTGTAAATGCAACGGGAAGAACCCCCAAAAATCACCTACAATGATTCAACGACTTGGAAGTTACTTTCATATATTTTCTTCTAATAGTAGTGTACAATATCCTGAAATAAACAGACCTGAATTTATGTACAATATGTAGGCCTTCATATATAAGTAGGCCTCTATAGGGTTGTATTTTAATCATTTCATTATATAATTTGTGTATCAATACAGTGTGACAATAGTATAGCTTATGTATGTTCTATTTGTAGACTATCATACATAAGAAGGCATTTATATACTTATACCTTCATTTGTGTATGAAATAACCATTTGTGTATGAAAGTGGTGTATGGAACAGGCCATTCTGTGATGGGGAGTGCTTGTGTGACGAGCTAAATGTGTTTTATTGAGGAAAACAATGTATTCAAATGTTTTGGAATTTAAACGGTTTCTTATTCGCTTTTGTAACCACTGACTGCTGATCAGTCAAATTCGTTTGAATCAGTCAGTTAGTATGAGCCTACAAGACTACAACTGATTCGAACCAGCATCACTTTCACACGTTTCGAAACAGCACGACGTAAAGACGCGTCATTTGCTGAAACCACGTGACTTGACCACGTTGACACGCGCCTCGAAGCAGTTCCAACACAGCAGTGTCGCAAAGGTTTCGAAGCTTCTCAAATCGCATTTCGATCTCGAATCAGTTGTCAGAACTTGGACATAATACGTGACTAGTTATACTGCTTGCAAACGCTAGGTAGCGTAGTTACAGTTATTGAACTACAAATACCACGCATCATCACGCCTTTTGTGGTTGCCAGGTTGCATAGTAATGTTGCCTTTAAGCACTATGGCTTTAGACGCCTATATAGGGGATTTCTCAACACTTATTTGGCAACGCGTTTAGTGCACAACCACACGATTTGTTATGCCAGGCGTCACTCAGGTCAGGTATACGGAGTGAAGATGGCGGCCGCCTACGAGAGATACAATTTGTAAGTACAGATAATATAGCTGAGAGCAGTTTTATTCATACTAATTCCCACTAAAAGCGAACAAAAGGAGGTAGAGCGTATCACTGGGGTAACACAGGCGCTGTCTGCTGGTTGTCACAAGGCGAGACACATCGACTGAAGTTCGGCGACAGGCTTCGCTGGTAGAGCTGGAACCAGTCAAGTTACACTAACTTACATACCCAAAGACGAAAATACCAGGACAGTGTGGACTTTGTAGGAGGCGTGTAGGGCGGCCAGGTGCTGTATTCCATTACACCAAACACCCAGATGTGGGGTTTACCGTAAAGCGCTAATATGGACTGATCGTGTGGAAGTTAGTTAACGTTAGCTAGCTAGCTAGCTAGCAGCGGAGATTGCATTTGGGAATCATCATTCATGTAATGTCATGCCAGCATGTCATGCCTAATACTGGGACAGACTGAGAAACTGCTTTGGCATGACAACTTGATAGGTTTTTATTGAGACACACATTTCATTGAAACTAAAGGTGTTTATCCCCAAGAAAGGTCATTCAACTGAGTCTGAGCCCAATAGTGTTGCCGTTTTGAACCGTTATTTATCCAGGGAGAGTCGACAGACATCCTTTCTTCTTTTCCAGCAACACTGCTTCACATTCATACAGTTGCCTTGCTCAAGGGCATCTTGACAGTAGTTCATTCACTTGAACTGCCACCTGGATTCACTCAGTACTAGTGATGTACATTCCGGCTCTTTTAAGTGAGTCGGCTCATTTGGCTCGGCTCACCAATAAGAGCCGGCTCTTTTGGCTCCCAAACGGCTCTTCATTCAGTAGCATTTCCGGTTTTTCAAAATCGACCAAAGTTAGCGATATTTTGACGAATGACTGGTGTTTGTGCACATCTATCACTTAAATTGTTCAATGGAATCTTAGTCTACCTTCTAATTACCAAAATAACATTATTTAGCATTTAGTTTGTTATAAAAACGATTTAAATAAATGTCAAAACAGTAAGACGCTATTACACATGTGCATTGAAAGTAGGGCATTTTTATGTCTTGAAATAAATTGCACAATAAACACAGTGCATAGTTGAACATTTCAAATGAAAAAAAATGCATACAAAATAAATGTGCCAAACTGCAGCATCAGAACAATTAAACTGGTTTTCAAATTATTATTAATGTTATCTTATTATAGTGGTTTTAACTATTTTTAAGAAAAAAAAAAATCCTCTTGGCTCTAAATCGTTATTACCAAACAAGTCAGACGTCGTAGGATCGCATCTAACTCAAACATCATAGGATCTATTGTCTTGTGTTCATTTAAATAAAGAACCGGCTCTTCAGGTATGCGAGTCGGCTCCCAACGTTCACCTCAAAGAGCGAACGAGACATCACTACTCAGTACTGTTGCGTCATTGTGTTGGTGCAGCACACGCCTGTTTTGAGTGGTCTAGATTACGAAAGCCCAACAATAGAGTGTTTGTGTGGCTTTGTGTTTAACTACATTAGCTACAAACGTCATTGTCGCTAAAGAGGAGGTCACACGTTTCAGCTCTGTGTTGTCTGCAAGGCTGTTGTCCTGCTCTCTTGTCCACTTACAAACGCATATCATAGGGGAAACGACACAGGTGGAGATTCAGTGTCATCGTGTCCTGGGGTTAAAGGGCGGTCTCCCTACTCACTACATCACCGTGCTGCCTCTAAAAGTGCTATATGCTTTATGTTATCATTACTTAAGGGCAGCTTTCTACAGTGTCCTAAAGAGCAGTGACTGCTGTACAAACATTCAGAATACTGTTTATTTAATTTATTTATTTTAAATGTATTGTCTCGCCCCAGGATGTGCCTGTAGAGCAGTGGTCTCTAACCATGTGCTTCAAGAGCCATGTGTATGCACGTTTTCATCCCAAACAAACACCACAGTGGCTGATTTCACTAACTAGTTCCTCCTGTCTGGTTAAAAGTGTGTTAATGAGTGAAATAATTCCAACCAAACAAGTGATATGTTACATTCACTTACTCAGACAAGCAACAGTGGGGTGAAGAGGGCATCTGTAGATCTCCATTGCTCTGATACAGTCATGATGTCTGTAGCACTTTGCAGTCATTGCTGTTGCTGCTGTGTTAGATTGGGTTGTATTCTGATCCTGGGAACAAACTGCCTGGAAAACTGTAGGCTTTTTCACACTTTGTTTATAGCTTTCATAGCTTTGAGACTTTGGATCACACAGAGCGCTTTTTTGAACCTGCCTGCACCTAACGTTTTGGATGCAGTGCATTTTGAGGTCCTCCAAGTTGAACATGCCTCCAGTTTAGTCGCGCCGTGCATTACATCAATGTGACAATAGGCCATTAAACGGGTGCTGTCTAGGTGTAACACTTGGATGAGATTATGTCGGTGCTCTGTTCTCCCCAGGAGGACGACATGTACCCAGATCCTCCATTTCAGAATGCGCTCCTCATCACATGATATGCTCTTTTGCCAACTTAACCACCAGGATGCCCCCATCTTCTTCTTCACGAGCAATCGGAGCAATTGCTACCTTCTTGTCCATTTTTATTTTACAATTTTCACTTTTGTTACTTCAGGTTGGCTAGCTAACACCAATTGCAAGTTGTTGTCAAACTTGGTGTTGCATTGCAACCAATGATCCTTGTGCCATTTGACATCTTGCTGTCTCTGTTACTAGTAACCCTCACAGCTGAGCTTTACTATCTGATCATGGCCTTATCTGTAACCAGGGCCTGAAATTAACACCTGACTACACTCCAAATGTGGGTAGATTTTGACACTGGCGGGTAAAATTGTCAAGCTACCAGCCACTTTAGCAGGTAACCAATGAGCATTGAGACAGACTGGCAGAAAATGCTGTCGTCCTCCCTCTCATCTCCTGGCATGTCCCACAAGTGCACCGCCTAACGTTACCAGCCCGCAGCGACGGCGGCGGGCATCACCTCTTTCTCTCTCTCTCGCTTGTCTTGCTCTCCGTCTCCCTGGCTACTTTCACTTCTTTGACTTTCACAAGAGCTGAAGCGTGCTGCTGGGAACCGGAGATGAGTGTTTTCCCTACTTCCGTCGTAGGGGGTAGACTTTTACTTTTAAGGACGACATTTTATATAAACGTCTCAGAAGCAGCTATATGCACAAAAAAACATTTTCAGACTCGGGGAGGGGTAGAATGTTTCACAAAGTGGAGGTAACATCGATTTAGGGTAAAGTATCCCTTTAAGTTTGTTAATACCTTGACAGCACTTTAAGATATATTTTTAACAAGTTCAATAACAGTGCTCGTGCATTTCCTGTGTCTTTCACCTTTATTTTAGGCCAAAAATGTGGCTGGTAAAAAGCCTGTGTGAACTTCAGGCCCTATCTGTAGCACACTGGGATCTTTGTCAAACTGCAGAACACCAGTCTGGCTCCTGCACTAAAGATCTGGGTGGAAGGAACTTGAGTGATATTAGAGCAACAGTGGAGCTCGAATACTAAACTATTACAAACTGTAATTTAACTCCTGGAGGAAGGCTAGGTTAACCTTTCCCTTGTTCTCTCCCAGGCATACAACCCCAGAGAAGTTCTTCATCGAGGCCTGCGATGAGGGAGCTGATGCTGTCTTGGCCATCGACAGGGTCTCAAATGAAATGACCCTCACAGGTAGAAACTCTGCAAGTTTTACGATTGTGCATCATATCAAAGAAAATATACATTTGAGATAAGCTCATGACCATTAATTAATTATTTTTCCACAATTGAATCTCCCCTCTGAAACTGATATGGAAAGACTCCATTAGTGTGAGGATGCATTGACCCATATCCTAGCTCTTGCCACCCTGTGTCTCTACCTAGTTTGCTTTTTGGTGATATGTACAGTATATTGACGCTTGACCTTATTAATGTTTAATAAAAGGTTTCTTAAGGAGGGGAGTATTAATTTAATATACAAGTACAACACATTCAGCAGCAAGTTCAGAATTCACCGTAAGTGTTATAATTGTATGATTTCTTTATTATGATTTTCTTTATTTTTTTCAACCACTGTGGTGTTTTTGCAGTGAAAAAGGATGTCCCTCCCTCAGCAGTCACCAGACCTATCTGTGGTATCATGGGAACCATTCGCTTGGTAGCAGGTAGGTACCAAGGGATGTAGTTGTGATGTTGCAGCACTGTGTTGCCATGTTGGTTCAAGTACGCTTTGTACAGCATGCCACGAAGCATGTATATGGTAGCACTGACTGAACCATTCCAACCACACAGGGATGTACCTGATTGTCATAACCAAGAAGAGGAACGTGGGCAGCCTCCTTGGCCATGCTGTGTGGAAGGCAGTAGATTTTGATACAATCTCCTATAAGAAGACAGTGCTGCACCTTACAGAGACCCAGGTGACCAACACTAATTCCCAAACTTTTAAAGCTGCACTAGGCAAGATTTTTGTGTAAAGATATACCCGTCGTATAAGTCAAAATCACAAATTGAGGCTGCAACAGAGAATAGTGTCCCATCCCCTCTAATTGAGACACCGTAGCCCAAATTAAATTCTGGTGTTGGTATGGTCACTGATTGGAAATCTTGAGTTCAAGTCAAAATTAAATAGAAAATGAGTTTCACCATGTTAGTTAATTCTCCATAGCATAACGTACTCCTACTTAACTATACATGCCACATTTTTATTTTCTCATATTCTCATATCAAAATCCCATTACATTTACTTCCAGGAAAACAGGATATTTTTAGTGGTTACTTCATGGTGTACCAGTAATACATGAAAGATTTTTGAACAACCAATTGGTCCAACCAGTCCACTTTTTAACAGTCCCTCCCTGTGCTATGTCCCAGTCCAACAAGACGCCATCGAGCCAAGCAGTTACCTCTCGTGTCCATTTGAGGCCTCAACATGCAGATACCTAGTGTAGCTCTTATTTAAAAAATCATCTCCTCAGACCATTTCTACACAATTAATAGTTTTGGGCAGTCCAGCAAAGATGAGGCTTTTATCTGTGCTATGTCTGTCGTACTGGCAGTGGTACTGTTAAGTTTCAATAGACAGGATATATACCGTGTCCTGTCTCGTGGGATGGAAACTTGGGATGACTTGCGTGGAATTATGATGCCGTTAGATTTGCTCTGAATTAGGGTTGCAAATTCTAGGGAATTTCCTTGATCGATAGTCGCCAAATTTAATGAACGACTAATCGATCAATCGATAACGATACACCCAAAAAATTATTATGAATATTGCTTATTAGAAAATTTAAAAGAAATCACAATTCGTTTTTTTTCTCAAACAAAGCTTTATTGAAACATTAGATAAATACATCTGTTTCATGGCATAACACAAACAAATCCCTTTGACAAAATTCAGATATCTCAAATAGTTTAATTTGATCGTTACGTGTAAAATGTTAATCGACCCAATTATTAACGGTTATTAATCGATTAACGATTAATCGTTAACATCCCTACTCTGAATGAGAAAGTAGACCTTGTGTTTCAGCAGGATCACTTTTATTCTCTGTTGCCTGGAATCACGCTGTGCTATCTAATTTCAGTGAAGCAGGCAGTGCATTATTAATCTTTGCTTCTATTCTTGTCACACTAATTGAGAGCGCAGCCTTGGCTGGAAACGTTGTAAATGCCACTGCAGAACTGAAGTCACACGCAGTGTCTAAACAGCAATGGGAAACAGTCGACTGAGGTGGTTCTAGTGCATTGTGAAAAATATTATGATTTGCTTGGTAAACAGAAAGCAACACACTCCTAATGTTTCTTTTGTGAAGGTTTTTTGCGCGCACGCTGATGTTAGTATAGGGGTTTCATGTGTACAAGGCAAGTTAAAATGTTCCCACCGAGACATGGAGTTGAGAAGGAGAGAGAGGATGGTAGTAGCAATTACAGAGTAGACTACAGTCACTGCCAAAAACAGGATGCAATGTGCTGACAATGGTGAGCGGAATGCAGTGAAGCAGATGCAGTCATGGAGTCAGGGGAAGGATAGAGGCTTCACTCTCTGAGCTAACTGGCTTAGCGACCATATCCTATTAGCCCGCCAGAGATGCTTAGAGTTCAACAATCCTGAAGCTTAGTGAGATACAACATTAGTGCTGCAGCCCTGCATGTTTTCCTCCTCACAATAGTGAATGGAGAGGGAGGGTGACCTGCAGAGGGATTATACTGAGGCCCCCCAACAATACAGGGTATTCTTGTGACATCTGAAGTTTTAAATGACCTACATTTAATGCCTTAAAAAGTAGTGACATTTCTTAAATACAGCTATTAGAGGTCTTGTTTGTTAACAATGATAGTCTTATTTTTTAAATGTAAGTTTCGTTTTAATGCAACTATAAAATCAGACAATGGTATTGACATATTCTTTACATTCGGGCTGGTCTTGCCAGCTTTTTAAAATGTTGCTTGTTAAATTGGTCTTAAATCCAATTTCAGGTATAATGGACAATAATGGGATAACATTTTTGTGGTTTTGATCAGGGTTTGAATTGACTTCTATGTCTTTAGGGTAGGAAACTTGAAATATCTGCCATGAAACATTCAGTTCTGGTGACTTTAGATGGAGAAGAACTGAACTGTACCGAACCCATATGGGTTTACTCATACATTTCAATCAAAGGACAGGAGTGATACACCACAACAATGAATGATGTGGCCTAACATCACAAAACATAATTTTACATAAAGATTTCTAATAAATCTCTTGAAATCTATTATTAAAACCATTAATATACACAACTTGTATTGTCTTTAGGTAATGATGTTTGAAACCAGACATAGAACCCTGCTGCCCAACCTCTACAACTTAGGAGCACCAGCAAAACTTTAGGCGTACCCCAAAACATTTAAGGAGCACCACTTTTTTTTAAATGTGGAAAAATAGGCAATGCTGTGCACTCTGGATATACTCTGTATCCAGATATTGAAAATATAAAAATACAGTATGTCAACATTAATTATTTACATAGAATGTAAATGTAATATTAGTATTATATACACCACGTTTACCATGAGTTGATATGGCGTCAATGCCGTTTTCCCTCTAAACATCACGTCTCCGCAATCCAGACTGTGTCGCATTGCACTCATGTTCAGTCTTGGCCAATTTTACACATCTCTGAAAACATGTCAATATACTGTCTAGCACACACTGTTACAAACACATGCATGCAGTTTGGAGCACAGAAACATGTTTATCTTTTGTTTTCAAAAATGGACCGGCTGGATAGGAGTCAGTTATCATCTGGCTGACAGCCAACGCTTGTGGAAAACAGTTTCTTCTGAGAAGCCTCAAGAACTTCAGAGCGCTGCCTGTTTTTTTAATCTGCGTTGTTGAATCCCAATTTTCAGAAAATACATTTCCACACTATATTTTCCAGTGTATTTTACCTCAGCAACACATATGCACATACTGTTACTGAGACACTGCCACAACATTTGCCTGTAAAGCTAAAAAAAAGCTGCTTTCTGTCCTCTAGGCTCAAGAGAATAAGACCTTCCTGTCCATGATTAACAACGTGCTGGCTACAGACGGCTTCTACTTCTGCACTGACTTTGACCTGACGCACACCCTGCAGCGGCTGGCCAACACCAGCCCTGATTTCCTGGAGATGAGGCTGCTGGAGAGGGTGAGATATATAGTGAACCACACAGAAGCTTAGGCTGCCGTCAAGCTCCCACTTCAGAGTTTGGGAGTTGTAAATATGACTTGTTGCACATTCAAATAGAAATAACAGAAGTGGAGCCTGTATCAGAAGTAATTTAGTGGTTATTTTATTTTAGAAATTAAGCAGCACAGAGCTAAATTGTGCTTCAGTGCCAGAATGTAGGGAAATTATAGCTGTAATTTATTTATTTGCCAAAAGTTATAAGATGATCTTCATACAACACTCTGTTGGGTGTTGTAAATGTCAAGATTTTAAGTATTTGATATGGTCATTAATAAAATACACCACTTTCACTATCAGTTGTTGACAGGGCCTCCATGTGTCTCCTAAACGTCCCATCTCAGTATCATAGCAAAGTCTGACTTTCCCCAGTTGTGTTTACCACTTTGTTGGGTTGTTAATGTGCGCTCAACTTGTAATTATGATATTTCCAACAGCATATGAAGGCTGCATCTGCTCCAGTATATTGTCACATACTGTCAGACTTTCACAGATTCTTCTGTTAATCCCATACAATTCACTCATCTTTTCTACATTCACACATAGACACACACACCCTCTGAACTGAAACTGGTAGCGAGAGACTGTATCTGTATCAGTTCTGTTTAGTTTAGCAGTCAGTGAGTTATTTAAAGCACATCCTTTTTCATGTCAGGCCATTCTGTGCCGTAGCTCTTGACTTGCTTGGAGCTAGTCTGGCTGGTTTGATTGCTGTGAAGGTGTGCGTGTGTGTGTGTGTGTGGGCGGGCATGTTTGTTGACATTGAAAACTGCTTGTACAGGTGGACCAGCGCCCTGTTCGGTTCAAAAGTAGACTAGTTTGAATTCACACTATGTCCAAGTGTTTGCATTACTATGATTTTAATGACTGCACCAACTGAAATACCGGTAGTTCCAACATAGACACAAGTTACAACCAAAATTTCACACCAAGCCACTAAAGCCTTCTGTAAAATTGGCGTTGGCATGGTGCATCAAATGCAGTGCGGTTTACATCGTCAACATGAAATAGATTACTGAACTGATGAAGAACCAAAGTACAATTCCAAAATGCAAAATAAATAATGATTTTCCATTCTATTAACGATAGGGGTAATTGCATTAGCCCACAGTGCATTCAGACAGTATTCAGACCCCTTCAAGTCTTATTCTAAAATTGATAAAATTATTTTTCCCACTCATCAATCTGCACACAATACCCCATAATGACAAAGCAAAAACAAGTTTTTAGAATTGTTTGGCTAAATTGACATCTCAAATGTATTTATTATTAAATTAACAGAAGCTGACCTCACCTCTACTTAGTGGAAAGTTGAACATGACATCCTTTTTCCAAGTGTAATGCATAATAACTATTTAAATGTATTACTGATAAAAATAATAAAGTGAACATGGCGTGTGCAAAAGTTTGAGCACCCTTTTAGTACTAAGTAGCACCACCTTTGGCTATATAACAGCTTCCCAATGTGTCCTGTACCCCAAAACATACCCATCTGTGGTGGAAAATGTAAGTATTCTAAAAGTAATTTGAATACGTTACTTTTCTGAGACATGTAACTGTATTCATATCTGATTACTTTCAGAGCCATGTAATCAGTATTCGGGCACTAATTACATTTACAAAGTAACCCTCCCAACCCTGATCACACATCCACACACTTTTTAAAATGCCAGACTGTAAACTAATGTAACATGTTTCTTTGTTGTCTGTATGTATGACTGTCATAGAAAAACACTGACACGTTTTACATTATTAGCTCACAGGTGGCGAGCATGTAGCAACCACTAAGCTAGTTTTCATTTGTTAGTACTGCCGTGTTATTTTTACTTGTACAATAAAGTCAATTGAAATAACAGCATCGGAAACCTCAAAAAGCATCCAAATTAATTGTATTATGATTTGCAGTTGTAGTAGTATTACTGCTATTACAGGCTCATTATAAAGATTATTTGTAGGTTAGATTGATATGTTTCTGCTTCTGTGGTTGATGGATGGATGATTGATTGGTTGATTTATCACTCATTCGATTATATTTCGTCTTGTGTTTCCAGGCAGATCAGAGGTTTGTGTGGAACGGGAATCTGCTAAGAGAATTTGCTGCACAGCCAGAGGTAACATACAAGTGTTGTCTGTCAGACCTAGGCCCCTTTCTGTTGTAAGTTATTTTATGTATCAGTAATACTAGTAGGTTAAATGTTTTTGCACTTTTTTGTTCAATTTATGACATTTAGTGTCATCCTCATGTTTCCCCACAGCTCCACAAGTTTGCACTCCCAGTTGTCCATGGATGTATCCTTTTCATTTTCACATTTTGAATTCATTGTAAAAGAAAGAAACCATGAGAATAGAGCGTTATCTTGTATTGCACACATAAAACATACTATAGCCTTGAGTAGTCTAGGATCATTTTGGAGAGCCTCTTGCTTTGAACAAAGCTCCTCAGGGAACCCTGTCCTTGACCCTTGTGGTCCAGTCATTGTCATGAAGCCATGCCGCATCAACGGGAAGATCTTTGAATGGATCCTCATATCCAGGAGAAGTTGTTTCCGGGCTGGTGTCAGATACTACGTTAGAGGTAAAGAGCCACTGAAGTTCAGCAAATCAATAGAGATCAGCAGCCTGTTGCACCAGCTGAAGGTGCATTTGATTGTAAGTTAGGGTGTAAGGTATCGTCTAAACATTACATTGAAACTAGTTAGTTCAACACTAAAGCTGCATCTTTGTTGAGTTGCGCCATGGAGACTGAAGGTACATCTTAACTAGTAGAGCATGAAGGGACCACTAACCAAAACACTGTCACAGACAGTGATGTGTTCACCTTCTGTGGCCAATAACCTGTGAGCTAAAATAAAATGTTAGTAATACAAAAACTTGGACTTTACATTGATAGTAGTTTGACACTAAGCTGTGTCTTTTGTTTAGTTGCACCATGGAGGCTAAAGGTACATCTTAACTAGTAGAGCATGAAGGGACCACTAACCAAAACACTGTCACAGACAGTGATGTTTTCACCTTCTGTGGCCAATAACCTATGAGCCAAAATCTATTTCTCATGCCCTACTCAACGGTTGACATCAAGTGGTGTCACTGTTAATTTAAACAGTCACTAATAGAGTGGAAAAAATGCTATGTATTTTATTGTTCGCAAGATTAAATTGTAGTTTGATTCTTGATCAGTTCAGAGATCTAATTTCATGTTGCCGATGTAAACTGTGCTATATTTGTTCATTTGGATCCAGCAACTTTTCCCATCTGTCAAATCGATGTACCATGCCAACTACGATTTTACAGAACACTTTAAAAGGGATTTGTTTAATTTCTAACTCATGTCTACATTTGAACTATTTCAGTTGGTGTAATCATTATAAAATGTTGTTACACGTAAACTTGGACTTACTGAGAATTTATATTCAAACTAATATACGTTTGAACTTCAGTTTAACTGGTGCAACAGACTGCAGTGGCTTAGTGGTTTGGAAGCTAGAGGCATCATTGATCATTGGGGAAAAGGAAGTAGGTAGTGGTAATATCGGGGCTAATGATGTTTTCTGCCCTGCTGTCTGCTCCATAGGCATAGATTCAGAAGGCCATGCTGCTAACTTTGTGGAGACAGAGCAGATTGTTCTGTATGAAGGAGCAAGGGCTTCATTTGTACAGGCAAGTATGAGGGCTGCACCATATTGACAATACATTTTTCATTTTTTATTATTGTGGTACATGTGGACAGCTTTTTCTGCATCTTTTATTTTTCGGTGCTTAAAACTTTTTTGTGGAGGTTGTACAGGGAGCTGTCTAAAACACAATTTCCCATAAGAAATTATTTTAATTATTCCCAATTTGGAAGTTGCAGCAGTTAATATTCAGATTTGTATCCCTTTTTCCATTTATTGTACAGCCATGCCAAGCATACATAGATGGCAAATACTACTATATGTATTAAGACATTTAACACTAAAGGCACTTCGTGCCCAAGTTTGTAGTTACAGAAGAAGTCTAAGACGTTAAAGATCCAGAAATAAACTTTCTAACTTTCTAAACTAAGCTTTTGTTTTCTCTAATAGACACGAGGCTCCATGCCCTTTTTCTGGTCTCAGAGGCCCAACCTCAAATACAAACCTACACCCATAATCAGCCAAACTACCAGTCACGTAAGCGCATGCATTCTTATTTGTTGCTATGTACTACGGTTTAATAGTGATGAGTGTGAAAATGTGAGGCTAACGACGTTTGAAAATCATGTATAGATGGATGGCTTCCAGAGGCATTTTGACTCTCAGGTCCTCATCTATGGGAAGCAAACTATCCTGAACCTGGTAAGCACCTCTTTTTTCAAGCTCTTTGCTTATATTTGCTTTTAGAAGAATAATGAAAAAGACTAAATTGTACAATGTGGTTTTTTTCTTTCTTTCTTTCAGGTCAATCAGAAGGGCTCAGAGAAGCCACTAGAACAGGCCTTTGCCAAGATGGTGTCTGGCATGGATAATGGTGTAATCAAGTAAGTTTCACTCACCATCTTTCCCCCTACACTGTTTAAACTGTCAGTCGTGGTGTCAGTGTATTGTTGACCGATTTTTGTAATTTCCATTTTAATTTCCCATTCAACTTTCCCTGGGAACTGCAATGGCTTCAGCTGTGTCACCTTTGTAAGAAAGAAGTGCTATCAGACCAATAATGTTAACAGCAGTTTTTTCTTTGCTGATAGTTTGGTGTGTTATGGGGTCAATGAGAAGGTTGTCTGGTATTTAAATTACTTACTTGGATGGATAAGGATCACATTTTTTCCAGCTGAGGAGGTAGAAATGAGCAGTTGAAGTTATTACGTTTTGTATTTTGATTACTAATAATTTACAAATTATGAATGAATACAATAACCTCGATTACTATACATTTGCTACATGTATCAATGTAAAAAATAAATATGTCATTGTTATATTAATAGTGATACCTTGGTGTAAGCTCCGTAAACAAGTGAGACCATGGTGGAGGTGTTAGTGGTAGTCTCCAAATTAAGACATTTGCCATGAACCCTGTTGCTTCCTGTCCCCCCTCCACCTGTCTGGTGTCTTTGGCCTTACTGAAGAGGATAAACATGTTGGAAGTGATTTTTCCATCGGTCATTCACTCCCTCCTTCCACCATCTGCCATTACCAGAAACTCTGAAATCTGTAGCTCAGAAAGAACAGCACCCTCTTCCTGTTTTGCACTGTAAAACAATCTCCCTTTGTGCTGTAAATCAATACAGCAGCATCATTGCTGCCAAATCCAACCGATGGCACAGTGTAAAATGCAGTATAGAATCAGGTAGATGCTGCAAATCTCTTCCCAATGGTCTCGTTTGTTTACAGTAATTATACTAATGTCTCCAAATTAATGTGGTAATGTTTTATTGATGGTAAATTGCTCCGCATAGCACCATGAATGGGCCTACCACCCAAAACCCATCCCTCACCTTCCTTGCCTCTGATATTTACCCATCATGTTTACCCTCAACGTTTTGCTTCATACAGAAATTGCTAATGATTTTGCAATATACATGGAAGTGCAGTATGCTTGGGCAGTTTGGATCAACCCTTAATGCAGTGGTTCTCATTCCTGGTCCTCGGGACCCAGAGTATTGCTGGTCTTCTATCCTGCCAAGTAGTTAGTTCATTGCAGTTAATTGCATTCACCTTGCATCTCAGGTGTAAAATAGTCCCTTATTAGGTGGCTAGAATGAAAACCAGCAGAGCTCTGGGTCCTGAGGACCAGGATTGAAAACCACAGCCTGTATATAGACTCATGGTTTATTCTTAATCTGACTATATGATTTTGACACCTTTACACTGTCTCTAATGTCCCTAGTTACATAGCCTTCGACTTCCACAAAGAGTGCAGCCGGATGAGATGGGATCGTCTCCAGATCTTAGTTGATGCTGTAGCTGAGGCACAAGATGAATACAGGTAACTCATCCAGAAACTGGTGTTTATTGCCTGTTCTATTCTACTATCTTGTTCTGTATCATGAAGGAGAAGGCATAATTTGTCTCTGTCTGTAGCTACTTCATGGTGAACACAGAGGGGAAGACGTTGGCCCAGCAGAAAGGTGTCTTCCGCAGTAACTGTATGGACTGCCTGGACAGGACCAACGTTATCCAGAGCTTGCTGGCCCGACGCTCCCTACAGTCCCAGCTTCAGGTAAATAGGAAGGAACCCTGGTGAAGGCTATTGTTTTTTATATTAAAGCTTTGTCAGTTATTCTCCAAGAGCAGCTGCATTTTTCATTATTTTCAATATTCAGGGTTCCCACTGGCCATTGCATTTCTGGAATATCTTGGAGAGGTGTATTTCTGGCTAGCAAAGTCAGGGAATTTGATTAAGTCAGGGAATATCAGACAATTTTACAGATGGGTCACTTGTTGGAATATTGCAGTATAATAATATACTTGTTTCACACATGAATTGCATTAGATGGTGGCTTTCAGCTCAACTGTAGTGGTAACATTACATTACAGCATTTAGCAGACGCTTTTATCCAAAGCGACTTACCCATTACATTACATTAAGCGACTTACATGTCATACCATTGGCGGAGGCAGCCATGCAAGGTACCAACCTGCTCAACGGGAGCAATTCGGGGTTAGGTGTCCTGTTCAAGGACACTACGACAGATTGTTCCCGGGAGGAGCTGGACTCGAACCGCTGACCTTGCAGTTGCGGGGCGGGAACTCTACCTCCTGAGCTACTGCCGCCCCCATACAAGTATACATTGCATGCATCATATGCATAGTACATCACACCATGCACCACATTACACACAAACACATATATTTGCATGTCTTTGCAGGGGTGGACAAATCATGAATTCATTAGCTAGCCCGCTGGGCAAGTGAATGCTCCAATGTGCTTGCCCAGTCCCATTTTTAGGTTGCCCAGAATCTCTGTACAGTATGCGGCTCATATATATATCGTACCCACATCTATAACACTGCATTCTTATTTACTTTCATCCCATGGGTATATATTTACGTTTT
>OMOT01031051.1:0-10614 GCA_900312575.1 Acanthochaenus luetkenii | reverse complement strand
GCTGCTGTTGCTTGGCTGCAGGTTTAATAGTCTATTCTGATATAATGTTATAGAGGTGGTTACGGGGTTACTTGAGATAGTTACAGTAGTAATTGAAGGAGTTCCAGGAGTCCTTGAGGAGGTTCCAGGAATCCTTGGGGGAGTTCTAGTAAAGTGGTTCCAAGGGGTCCCCGGCATATGAGGAGTTTAATTTCACTATAATTTCATTCACTGTACACAATGAGAAAATGTTATGGATTACTATTTTGTAGTGGTTTCACTTGTCGCCTCCCCACCTACATTGTGACATTGACACTTATGTAATTCTATACTAGGCTTGGATCGGTGTAAGTATTTTGAAACCAGTGTGATATGTGGCCAAACACCGGCTTACACCAGTAATATTGACTTCTCACCACAAGATGGCGCACACACTCATGATTCCACTACCTACAATGAGACTCATGTGGAACCGACTGTAGTGGCACAAACACTGAAGATAACTGAGTGACACACATTGGTTTTTATTCCTCAAGACAAAAAAAAGAAGAAGAGTTTACCATGTGAAATGCAACAGCAATACACAAACTAATTAAAAACACATGGCCCCTAAAACAAACGGATTATAATCAATAGGCATCAAGAACGTAGTCTAAAGACGAAGTAGACTCGTTCTTGGTTATTGAGTTCCAAATATAACGTCCTTGACATCAAAATAAATAAAATAAGGCTCCAGCCTAGTGCAAATGTGTAGGCTACGAAACGTTTTAGAAAGAGCAAATTGTAAACATTTTTGTAAACGTTAAATAAAAAACAATAAATAGTAAAACGAATTAAAGGATAAATTCGCTATTTTGGACCTTATACAATATTTTCAGACTTTGTACCATGCAAATGACACATAGAGACCATAGTTTCACTGATCGTTTCAGCATTGAGCTTTCTACAGTTTTCCTGCAGGCTCGTACCGGGCTACAATAGAAGTCTATTGGGCAATCTTAAGTAATCTTAAGTTCTTTGGAAAAACTACAATAAATGTCAGAGGCTCAGTGTGTATTCTTACGGGTCTCAGTGTGCTCTCCTGTGAAATGTATCGCAATCAGAAAATGTTTGTTTTAATAATGCAAAGTGCGGTTGGCGAAATAGTTCTGTTTCGAATTAAACTGTTGTTTCAACATTCAGTTTGTGATAGCCTACATTTCACAGGAGAGCATACTGAGTCCTGTAAGAATACACCCTAATCTTCCAGTCTCTGAAAATAACACTTATCGTAGTTTTTTCAAATCATTTAAGATTGCCCAATAGAGTTCTATTGTAGCCCGGTAAGAGCCTGCAGGAAAACTGTAGAAAGCTCAATACTGAACCGATTAGTGAAATTATGGTCTTCATGTGTCAGTTGCATGGTAGAAAGTCAAATAGGGTCTAAGATTCAAAATAGCAAACGTATCCTTTAAATAGGCATGCATTTCTCTCAGTACTCACACTTAGTGCAATCAGAATATAAAATGACATGATAACGTTTGGGAGCCCCCTGGTCTAATTGTATTATTGTGGAAATGTACATTGAATGTTGAGAAAACCTTTACTAAGTGAGTTGTTGCTACACACATTCAGAGTACCACAGACCCCTCTCATCCACCATACTACCTCTTAAATCTCCTCCCATCAGGTAGAAGATACAGAGGCATTAAGTGTAGAACATCTCACTTCAAGGATAGCACCTACCTCGAAGCCATCAGGCATCTGAACTTGCACTCTCTAAATGCACTTAACGTATCACTTTAACACTGTACACACTTTAATACATGCAGGGATACTGCACTGTTTTTGGGTGTTGTGCTGTAAATGTAAATAGTGTTTGTTACATATTGCTGACTGCTGTGTGGATATCGTGTGCTGTTATCGTGTTGTTTGTGTAAGAGAGTGAACCAAGACAAATTCCTATCAACTATGTTGACATGGCAATCAATTATTGAATCTAGATCTTGAATCTTGAGTAGAATAGTGCTCACACACACACACACACACATGCACATGCACGCCCCCACACACAACACACACATAAAGAGACAGTGACAACTTGTGCCATTTAGCATGCAGAATGGCCATAATGGAGTTGAATCACTGCACGTTAACATGCACCGGAGTTTCTCACATTTCTCTGGCGAGTAGAGGAATCCTGAGTGTGTGTGTGTGTTTCAGAGGCCAGGCCAGCTATGTATATTGAGCCCAGTATGATAGTCAGTCGTTATTCACTTTGGCTGGGCAGCAAACCAGCTTCCTTGTGGAAGGACTTGGCAGGACGATGGATGTGACACTGTTTAGCATCAACCTTCACATTCCTTACACAGGGCCAACTACTTTTGACTACGTTTGACTGATATGGGTTGTTGAAGGCCTATACTGGTACCAGTATTTTTAGACTGAAGCTGATGATAGCAAATATTATGTTCCAATATGAGGTATCTAAAAATGTGACAATTTTCACGCCAAAAAATGACAATAATTCAGAGAACCTTATTCTTGCCAAGGTGGGAAAGACTCTGAAACAGCATTTACACCATGGGACTCACCAAACTCTCGGCGTAGTCGCTTCGTTAACAGCTTATTCGTGAATAATCATGTGGCTCACCATCTTCAGTGGGGAGCAAAGTAACAGGGTTAAGAAGAGTACATATTGTGGCACACAATAATGAACAACTAATTAAATTCTGTTAGGTGTGTTAGCAGCTCCTTGAGGCAGGGTGATGCAGGTTTCATGAAGCTGTTGAGTTATATCCACTCTGGAATGATTTCCTTGGTCAGCCATCTGATATAAAAATAATAATTAAAACATATTCACTAGCTGTGGTCAGGGAGGATATCATAGGATGACACTGAACGGCCAATATCCAATCTTTGATAAAAGGCCAATATATGCCTGATATATTGGTCTAACCCTACCAAGGTTAGAATTTGACCAAGGGCAGGTATGTAGTATGAAACAAATGGTTACACTAAATGTCGTGGAAATTCTCCACTACATGCTTCTAAATATGTCTAGTAACAACTGGTGAGAAGACACACTCTTTTTCTACACTAATTTATTATGCTTGCAAGCATGGAGACCACAACCATCTCATCTCATCGAACAATAGTTAGACAACAGCAGACATAATGCAGCTCAAGGAGGGGGTTTACAGTCTCATCATGTGAAATGAATGACACATTGTTATTGTATCTGTCTACACCTGGCTAGAAAGTTCCCTGTGCTTATCGTGACTACCAGACACAGGCCTTTTCTGAGGTCAAAACCTTCAGCAGTTCTTATAACAGTACAGAAGACACATCCAGGTATTAACACACTAAACACCCGCTGGGCTGCAGTTAGGGCACGTTTAGATCACTGTAGGTGAAAAGAGGCCACCTCTGCAGGTGTTGTTGTACTGATTAATGGGACCAAATAGGCCAGGAGCAGGTGCCTGCGCCATTCGCTGGCACACAACGATAAGCTGTCATCACATACCAAGTACACTTGCTCTGGCAGTGTTGGAAAAGATTGTACTAACGCCTCTACGTGTATCATCAGTGTGTAATTTGTGTATAATACCTCTGAGGTCATATGATTTGTAATATGTTAGCCTAAATACCGGTAGTTATATTACAGTTACCATTGGCGGTCGTGGCGTTATATTTTGATATTACATAAAAACACTATGTCTAATACCGCTATCCCCTGTTCCTGGGATGGGGAGGTCACCTCGCTGTTAATGGTTTGTGACATGTGATTCCAATTATATTGCTGCCAATCAGCTTTTGAGAAAGGAACTGGGCTCAACATCAGTGATGCTGAGGACGTAGGCAGGTGTTGACAAATCCAACTATTTGTCATGTTTTGTCGGTATGCGTACCATTATTTGAAGGGCCACATTGTGTGATTCTGATATTGTGCAATGCTTTCTAGGTGTGGAGGCCGTTTTGGGGCCCTTTTTGGTGGGCAATGAAAATGCTGTTTAGCCTGGTACTCAAATTAGGTTTATCACCTAAAGTGGTATGGCAACATTAGCAGCATAAGCCTTACTCAATATCATTTAGCACGATCGTTCATATGATTTCAGGTCACATGTTACATTAATGTGGCATACAATACACCCCACCCATCGCTAGTTATTCTGTATATGAAACAGTATTTACTCATTCATCGCACTGCCAGACAATTAAATGTTTCCTTGTCTGAACACAGTTGTGTGGTGCAATTGGGGCGGCAGTTATTTAAGTTCCGCCGTGGGACGTTGTCCTGTGATGTAGGAGGATGCTGAGAACTATGACGACAGATCGACTGGCGAGGCCCGGGCATCCTTGGATTATTTTAAAATACTTTTGTGAATATATTATATGTGAATTTGTCTACTTATGTGATGCATTTATGTATGTGAATTGGTGTGCGATTTCAGTCTGTGACTGCGAAGCACTAATAAACTACTACTACTACTACTACTACTACTACACTTTCCACAAGGGTCTGCTTTCCACCTTCATTATAGCTGGTCCACCTAGGGGAGAGACTTCTCTTCCTTCTATACACCTTGATCATCACATAATCAGCAAATCTGCAGGAACAATATTTGTCTGCTTCACCTATGAATGCAATAATGTTTAGTTGCTTGTATAAGCTTAAACATTAACCTCATGCATTCCATCTGTCCACAGCAAGGCAATCTCTGTTTGGGAAAGAATTGGTGTGGTTTAACAGTTTCAGCTGAAGTGTGTTCCATTGTTATTGTTGATGGAACACAGGATAGATACCATACCTAGGAATACTTTGTAAGCCCTTCACCACTGTCTGGGCGTCTCCATGACAAGCAGGAAAAGCCTCCAAATTATTTTGAAACCATGTCTATTATTACCAAACAATGATTATTTACCCTACATGGTGTTAATGTGACAAAATATATCATTAAAAGTTCAAATGGAGCTTCAGGTGTGGGATGGCTTGATTTTGGCATCTGTTTCCCTTTGCCTATGTTGTTTGTGGCACACACAGCCCATTGTTCTAAAAAAAAAATGTTTATACGTTGTTGTAAAGCCTTGTGCCTTGTGTATCCCACCAAGTACCTACTTCCTACTTGAGCCACCATCCCCCCTTTTGTCACATGGTCCTGCCCCATGTGACAATTTAGCATAATAGGGAAACAGCTGTTTTACCATACATTACAAGGTAGCCTTTGTTGCTCCATTTTGCTTTCTCCGCTGGAGTAGCTTGTAGCTGACAGGATATCAGATCTGTGAGGGAGAGAAAAGGAATTAGTTATGTCATTTGTAGTGTGGGGGCAGCCGGGCTCTCAGCAGCTGCTTGTGCAGCTGCATCCTTGGGCGTTGCTTAGAGAGACAGAATCTGTGAGTTTAGTGTGAGCAGCACTTTTACACACAGCTATTGTTTTGGGGAGTAAAATAGAGTCCAAAAGGTTATTTACAATCATGCCATTTGCAATGGGTGTTGCTGGTGAAGTCACAAAACCCTCACATGCTTCCAAAGTCATGTACCACACCAAATGCATACCTACTGTCTGTGTGCATTATCACAGACTGACCTTCTGCTAGAATGCATGCTCTTGTGAGTGTATATAGCTCAGCATGTTGTGCTGCAATTTTGCAGATTCAAGAACTTAATGTTGTGTGGTGACTGCATAGCCCCCTAGGGGTGTACCTGTGTGTGGATCTTGTTTAGCAAAGCTGTCTACGTAGAGAATGAAGTCAGGGTTTTCAAGTGGCTCTGATGCTAGGCCAGGTCTCGGAGTAGTCGCTTTGTGAACAGCTTATTCGTGAATAATCATGTAGCTCACCATCTTCAGTGGGCAGCAAAGTAACAGGGTTAAGAAGAGCACATATTGTGACACACTCGGGGGTGGAATGAGTGTCCACGTGACCAGAGATAACAGAAAGGCTGTCCACAAACAGAATGACCGAGCACAGCGTTTTATTTAATGTCTCGGGGAGAAAATTGGTTTGTCCTTTACGGGCAATGTCACTGAAAGGGTAGTCGTTGTCCAGTCCAGGGGTCGGTACACAGGGTAGGGTCTCATACAACCCGGGGGTCAAGGCAGGAGAAGGGTTCTCAGACAGATGGGGGTCAATACCAAACAGGGTTCTCATACAATCGGTCATCCACACTTTTGACAGTCGCATCACACTGTCTATCTTTCCTCCTCCTACTTTCCCCATGGGTCGCACACCTTCTTCTGCTCTCTCCCTTTCTAAACCCTGCTGCCCTGTGTTCTGATTGGTCCTGCCTGCTTCCCCTAATTGCCTCAGCTGCTCCCTATCTGCCGCTGATTGGGGCGGACATCCGTATATGGGCCTCAGTGTCCATGGAGGGAAGGGCACATACCGGCCCTCTTTCACCTCTCCCCTCCTAAACTCCCTCTGTCTGCCACAATATTATTACTGAAACATGAGGTCCTCTAAAGATGATAATAAATAATCTATCTATTTAAGTAGTGAAAGCAACACATGTTGGTGATGTACAAGTCGTACTGGAGATAAATGTTATGTCTTGTGTTTCAAGAGTGTTTCTTCTCATCCTCTGTCAAGGTGAAAGGCTTCAACATGTCAGGGAGTCCCAGAGTTTGGGGCTGCAGCTCGGGCAGTAGTCATTTTACGTAACTTTTCTTTTTCTTCTCTCTTACGCATTGCACATGATATCATGTAACAATTGTTTTATTACGTACTTAATTACAGTCCTATTATTTATTACCTTCACCGACCTCTGTTTTTAACCTGTGTGTTTCTTGACACATAACATGTTGAGTGTTGTTGGTGTAATTGTGTTCTGGTGAAATGAATTGCCCTTCTAGGGATCAATAAAGTTGTTTGAATCTTGAATCAGCAAGATGTTGTTCTAATGTACTAAAACTTTTCTCTGTGTCTTTAGTCCATGGTACTGGGTCCTTAGGGGACAGACCATGGCAATGTGCCAAATATTGCAATGGTTGTGCCAATTTAACATAATTAGGCAGCCATTGTCTGCAATAACCTGGAAATCCTAAGAATATCATCAATTGTTTATTGGGCTATGTTCAGACTGGCAGTCCAAATCAGATTTTTAGCATATCCGTTATTGGAACCAGATAGCTTTTATCAAGTCTGAACAGCAAAAAACCACATTGAAACAGATTTTTGCTAATCAGATTTGAGCCACATTCATAGGTGGTTTGAAATGCGAATCAAAACGGATTTCTAAACATGTGTCTCAGTCTGGACAGTCTAGCCACTCAAATCGGATATCAAACTGTCCTTTACGTCACTCGCAATGCAGGTCACCGCCCACTGGAAGCCTGATGTACTCGTTTTGCAGTGCAGACAAAGCGGTACAAACTTCATGCACAATCACGCACACAGTCGCTTTTCCCATCCCAAAGAGGTATGCAGCGGTTCGGTATTCTGACCCGGTGGCTAGCCACCACAGGGAAACTGAGATCCATTTCTCCACAGATATTGGCCGCCTTAAGTGCGTGTCTTGACCTACGAGACCGGATCGTAGGCGGTCACAGAGCATGTCAAACGCATTCTGCACAGTGACTGCAGCCCGGAACATTGTTGTATAAATCAGAGTCCTCCATCGCTGATGTTGTCTGGTGCGACAGAGGAGTTTTGCAACGTGACTAGAGATTGATATGGCGTGAAGGGCGAGATGACAGATCTCCATTCTGCCATCGGTTGCTGTTTTGTTGTTGTCTGCACTGTTTTGTACGTAGGTACGCCTACATCGTTACCACAGCAACCAATGCAGATAGGTCGACGATGTCTGAATACACAAATCTGATCTGATCACTTGCAAATAACAGTGTGGACAGTCAGTCCTAAAGATCGTATTTGAGAAACAGTGACTATCAATACCTAGTGTTCTACCCTCATGGGAGATGTCATGACCTAGGTACCGTAAACTGCAGTTTCTGTAGACTGGCTTTGTGGCCCTGTCTGCCTGAAAGTGCAGCTAGGCCAATGTCTCTGTTACGCGTCTACCCACACACAGGCCTTCTCTGAGGTCTAAACATTCAGCAGTTCTCATAATAGTGCAATACAGAATCATTATATTATATCCCATTACACTAAACAATTAATGTTCATTTTTATGGTATTTTATGTTGGATGGATATGCAACTGATAGTGATGTGATGTAGTGACATGGCTGTTTTGAGTGCTGCCAGGTGCCCTCCCCTTTCCTCTCCACATAATACCAACATTTCACCACCGAAAAAGCCACAAGAGCATTGCCTTCTCTATTATTGAAAATTCTATGTTTTTGAGGTCACTTAATAGTTTAAAGCTGCATTAGGAAGGATTAGACTCAGTACTTGGTCCCCTGCTCTTCATCCTCTACATCCTTCCACTCAGAATCAGAGTCAGATCCTCCGCCAACATGGTCTCCGTTACCACTGCTATGCAGATGACACTCAGCTATACCTCTCCACCAAGACCATCTCCGCAGCCACCCATTCCACCCAGGATTTCTCTCTTAACATTGATGGTTCCATTGTCACCCCCTCCAATCACGTCCGCAACCTTGGTATCATCCTCGACCCCACCTTCTCATTCCTCCCCCATGTAAACCAGATCACCAAAACAGCCTTCTACCACCTTAGGAACATTGCCCGTCTCCGACCCTCCCTATCATTCTCTGCCGCTGAAACACTGGTCCATGCATTAATTTAATCCAGGCTCGATTATTGCAACAGCATCATCAAACAATATCCTCAATAAGCTCCAATATGTCCAAAACTCTGCTGCCTGCATGCTCACCTCCACCCACCGCTCTGACCACATCACTCCTGTCCTCCACGACCACAACTGGCTCCCGATCAAATACAGGATACACTTTAAAATACTTCTCATCACTTTCAAAGCCCTCAACAACCTGGCCCCCACCTACCTCTCTGACCTCCTCCACCGCCACACTCCTTCCCGTCGCCACAGGTCTGCTGATGCCAACCAATTACATTCCATCAGGACTTAGCTCCAGACCTGGGGCAACAGGGCCTTTGCTGCAGCTGCCCCTCCCTCTGGAATGCCTTCCCCAGCCATATCCGCAATACCACCACCTATTATTTTTTTGTCAAATAATGTATGATGCAGTTTTTTGAGCAGATGAGCAAAACACTTTATTTTGGACCCTGACAGCACTTGGAAAAGGGCTACTGCATGTATTTGTGTCTAGAGATACATTGCAGCAGATACTGCAGCAGTAGTTCGTCCATGTGCTATCCCAGCATGCTCTGGATTAGACTCATCTGGAGATGTGCTGATTAAAGCCATTCTCACAGTGGGCCAAATGGCACTGTAATGCTTCCTCAGATATGGATAATATTTGCATAAGCTTATATGCAAATGCACTATAAAGGTTTGATGAAAGTGGTAATCCGCAAAAGCCATGTTTTATTTTGTCTCCATCTTTGGTGCTAAGTGCTCATTGCAGTGGTGTTTTTTGGTTCAAACACGAGCAGCTGCATTTTGGATGAGCTGCAGTCTTCTATTTGTTTTCTTGAGAAGGCCAGAAAGAGGCGTGTTGCAATAATCTAACCTGCTGGTTATGAAAGCATGTACAAGTTTTTCAGTGTCAGAATCTTCTGACTTTGGAAATATTTTTCAAATGATAGAAAACAGACTTGACATGATGCTATTGACATGCAACTTAAAATTCCGGTTGCATCTATGAAATCCCCAGACTTTTCACTTGGCTACTACTATTTAATGAGAGAGACTCTAAGAGAGGAGATACTTTCTCTCGGTGAGCCTATGGTCCCAGAACAAGAACTTCAGTTTTTTCCTTATTCAGCTGTAGAAAGTTTTGGGACATCCACAGATTGACATTATTCAAACATTGTACATTGCAGCCACTCTCATCAGGGGTACAGGAGCACAGATGGTGACATCCTGTGGTCGCACTTGACACAGTAGTTCACACAGCTCCATTCTAAAGTTGTCTCTCCACTCTACATCACTGATCGCCTGTTCCCACCAATCCTTTTGCTCCGTACCTCCATCCAAAAATGTTGGGTTGCCAGGGTTCATCAGTTGCATGAGATTAGATTAGATTAGATTAGATTCACTTTAATTGTCATTACACAGTACAAGCACAATGTAACAACTGTGGCAGATGGAGGGAAGTTAGGAGAGGAGAGGTAAAGGAGGGGCGGTACGTGCCGTTCCCCACGTGGACGCTAGAGCCCAGAGACGGCCGTCCGCCCCAATCAGCGATAGATGGCAGACAGCTGAGCCCATTAAGAGGGTCGGGCAGGGCCAATAGGGCAAGAGACCGGCAGGGTTTAAAAGGGAAGAGGAAATAGAGGAAGGGGTGTGTGACCCATGGGGGGAAGTTGGAGGAAAAGTGCGAGAGAGAGCGAGAGAGATCGAGGAAAGCTTAACCTGTGTATGACCGACCGGACCGAGAAACCTGCTTTGTGCCTGATCCCTGACCATCTGAGAACCCGCCTGGCTATCGACCCCTGCTTGTCTACCGACCACTCTCCTGCCTTAACCCCCGGATTCTGTGTGAGAATCATAAATTACGCCCCGGAACCAGGGATTAAACCACTGTTTCTGATATTGGACATTGACTTTGTTCTTTCCGGCCCGGTGGACACTCTTTTCACCCACGAG